>VZTN01002208.1:371870-398136 GCA_013400515.1 Erpornis zantholeuca | reverse complement strand
AGGCAGCAAAGCCACCCCAGCCATTGTGACCTGTCTGAGTAATACGTTTCCCATGTGTACTAGATTAAAGAGAGAGAAGTGAAAATAAAATCCCAAACCAAAGGCATTCAAAAGTTGGATCTTACCATCCCAGCCAGGATGAGGTTGGGGGTCTTCCAGCGTCTTTGGGGGGGCCGCNGGGGTCTTCCAGTGTCTTTGGGGGGGCAGCAAAGGGAATCCCTCTGAAGATGTCGACGTAGCTCCCAAAGAGTCCCAGTTTCTTACTCTCACCTTCCACAAATCCTCCCTCGGTGAGCACCACCCCCAGCTACAGGTGGGAAGAGAAAATCCAACTTGGATGGAGAAGAGAAAATCCATAGCTCTGTCCTTTGCAACTCTGGCTTTCTGTGTCTCCAGCACCCACACCTTGCCCTGGCCAGACCCCCACTCAGACCCACTCACATGCCACCCTCCCCACGCATGCCCTTGCTCCCCTGTGGAAAGCCCACAGGTGGCACTGGAGCTGTGCCTCTGCAGCTATCCTGCAGGTGCCCTTTGGGGCTGACAGGCAGCAGCAATTCCCCCACAGTCCCAAAGACAAATGGCAGAAGGAGTAAACCTTCATCCTTAGGGTGTAAACGCAGCCTTCGTACTTACGGTCGCAGCCCAGGCTACCCCGAGGTAGGAGCACAGGGCCAAGCCCAGGATGTGCCAGCGAGCCATGGTGAGGGCAGCCCTGAGGAGACAGCCCCAGCTGGAGACCTGCGTTTATATAGCCAGGAGTGCAGGTGTGTGCCCATGCCATGGGCCAGGCTTGGCTCAGAGCCGGACCAGGGCAGCCTCCACACCTTTGTCCTTCAGTAGCCTGAGGCCAGCCCATGGCTGAGGTAGATGGGAATGGCTGTGTGAGAGCCCTGAAAATGCTGCTTGTGTGGGCTGCAGGCCAAACATCCTCATGTATCTTTTCTATTTTCCACATCCTGGTCAAGGATTCCACATCCTTACCACACTCAGAGAGATCCGGGAACACGACTTCTCTGGTATTATTCTTCCTCTTCTTCTCTGGTGAATCACCAGCTCATTTGAATTGTTGCCTCTCTTGAGAGCTTGTTGAGTTTCCTAGAACACTCATTATCCAATAATTATGAAAACGTAGACATCCTTTTATCCACAGGATTGGTGCACACTTTCTTCCACTCCTGTACAGCAGCATCCAGGGGTTTAGTTGGGATTTCTTCACCATCCAAGTTCACAAAGATGGCATTGTGTGGGCGTCGGGCCCTGCTGAGGCCAATTAGGTTCTCACCACAAAACTGGGAATTGTTATATCCCTCTCTAGGAAACAGGGAAGGGATCAGGTTTGCACTCTGCCTGTGGCTCACACAGACTTGGGGCTCTCACTGGAACATATGAAAATGAAGTCTGTGCTCCAGATTTCAGAAGAGAAAGGACTCAGCCAAGTGACCAAGGGGTTCATTTAGTTTTGGACCAACCTCTGTACCAAGGGCTAATGCAGGAGGGAAATGCCATTGGGATTTTTTTTTCCTTTAAAAAGTGCAGATGAAGGCTAACAGTGAAAAAATGAAAAATGTTTCTTGTGGGAGATCTCCCAGATTGTTCTTCTGGCAAAGCCAATCATGGCCAGGAGGGCACAGGAACACATGTGGCAGAAAGCCGGGCTTGCTGCATCCCAGGAGGTGTCAGGTGTGCTGAGAGGGGCAGTGCTCTTCACCACATCCCCAGGTCCCCTCACCTCAACTGGACTTTTCTGAGGTGGCCACTGCCAGGCAGTTTCTCCCTGTACCTCCTCTGTTGTGCCAGTCTAGAAGGATAAAACAGAGCAAGGCAGCAGCTTCAGTGGGTCAAGGTCTCCAGCCCATCTCCCCCCTGCTCCTGAGCTCTCCCTTTCCCATGGGGATCCAGCCTGTGGGACATCTCTGGCACAGCTGAGCCCAGTGTCCCCCACTGCTGTGAAGTCTTCGAGTCAGGGTGGGTGGCTTGCCTGTGTGTCTGTGTTACAGCTTTTGTGTGTGTCTGTGTTACAGCTTCTGTTCTTCCTCCTGCTCATCCCAGCAAGTTGGGAACTGCGTGTGTTCCTTCTGTGAGAGCTCTGGGATGGGGTAGAAACAGAACCAGTCCCAAATACTCAGGAGCCTCTCCCCACAAAACCATAAGCCTGGCTTAGAAGTTGTGATTAATGCTAAAATAACTGGTTTCAGCCTATAGGGTGCAGCAGTAGCACATTTTAATGGAATCAAAGAATACCAGTTTGGAAGGGATCTCAAGGATCACCTGGTCCAACCTCTCTTGGCAAAAGCATGGTCTAGATTAGACAGCCCAGCACCCTGCCCAGCTGATCTGTGAAGTGTCCAGTGTTGGGGAATCCACCACTTCCCTGGGGAGATTATTCCAATCACTGATGCCTCCTGCTGTGAAAAATTGTCCTCTTGCATCTGAGTGTAATCTCCCCAGGAGTAACTTGTACCCACTACCCCTCATTTTTTCCATGTGACTCCTCCTAAAAAGGGAGTCTCCATCTTCTCTGTAGCCACCCTTTAAACATTGGAACATGGTGATAAGTGCTCCCCTTTTCAGGTGTGCTGACACTGGAGTTCTAGAGCACACCTGAGTATTTTGAGAGCTGAGGGGAGGCTTCCAGCCCTGTGAAAGCAGGGGCCAGCACAGCACAGGGAAATGCTTTTAAAGGAGACACTCTTTCTATAACTTACACAGCAACAATATCCTGGCTGAGCTTGGGGGGAAGCCTCTGGACTGTACCATGGTTCTGTCTTTCATATTTCCTAGGGAAGAACAGCAGGTGGTGCAAGTATGTACCCCAAAACCCTGTTCCCTCTGGGAACAGTTTATCCACCCCATAAGTGTCCACAGTTCCTGGGCTTACTCCAATTCTTTTTGTGCTTACTTTTTGTATTGCATTTAATCCAGGGGAAGGCTGCATCTCTCTCACAGATATTGGAGGACTTGCTGGGCTGAGAGATTCCCCAAACAGGGAATGTGAGCTCTCCACGAATTTCAAACACTTATTTTCCCAAGGTTTTCATGGCAATCTTGGAAGTCTGGCCTCTGAGTGGAGTGGAATGCTATTAGGGGAAATATTACATCTCCTAGCTAAGGTCTGGAAGAGTTTCTTTTTCACTTTTTATTCTATAGAGCTGTTACACTGATCCTGTGTTTCACCTCAAGAGTGGCTGCAGCAGGAAACAAACGTTTATGGAAAAGGGCAATGATATAAAAATATGACACAGTGGCCAAAGCAGTCAGGAGTTAAAACATTACTTCCAACTGCCCTCTGCTATGCCTTAGATACCAAGTGACTTGCAGATCATTTTTTCCAGGAACAGTGATGCTCAAAGTCCCTGGCAAGGGCCTTCCAGATTATTGGAAGTCTTGGTTAAAGAGAGCAGAAACTCTTCTGAAAATAGTTTCCTTAGGGTAACTGTGTTCTAAAATGGACTGTTCAGTTCCCATCTATACCAGTAAAAATCCCTATCAGCCCTGTGCAATGCCCAGATAGTAGAGGGTAGAATATGCTTCATTTCCTTCCACATTGTGTTCTCTTACTCTTAGCAGTGTTTCACAGTATAAAGTATCGGAACAACAACACTTTTTTCCACATTATTATTGCTCCCCTTCAAAACAACCTTGTCTTCTTTGGGCATTCTCATCCTTGGCTCATGTAACTTCACCAACTTTTATCTCCCTCCTTCGCGCCGCAGCTCTTCCCCACTCATCTTTGTAATCTGACATTGTGATTTGTTCACTTGTATGCTTGTTTTTCTCCTCGAAGAAGATTTGCTGAATCATTGGGGAGGAGGCAAGAGCTGTAGAGGCAGCTGGTGGCCAGTGATAAAACCACGGCCACATCCAGCCTTCAGGGTTTGCAGGTGACAGCCCTTCAGTTGAAGGCCTGAGTCACATTCCCTTCCGAGCTAAGATTGCTGAGGACTTTGGGATTGAGGAAGAGAGGATGAGGAGGTGATACCCCCAAAATAGAAATTATTGTTCCTGATAACCACAAAGTTTGTGTTGTATCTTCTGCAAAATTAATAATGATGCTGTGAGAAAACTTGCAGGCCGGGGCCGAATCCTGCTGACTGTTGGATGTAGTGCCCTTTTGAAATCCTTAGGCACTATGAGCTATTCCAATGCAAAGGATCATCAATCTTGCTGAGTTCACCACCACGGTTGTGGCACTGTGCAGCAGGCCCAGGGACACGGCTCCCTGACTTTCCAGCTGTTTCCCTGCATTCCAGGTAACATGAGAAACCTCAGCTGTCCCATGTACCCTCACTCTGAAACCCAAGGTCTTCTCTCCAGCTCTGCCTTTAAGACATGAGAAAATGAATTCAGGGCATATGTTATAAGTATCATACAGAATTCAGAAATAAAGTCTTAGCAACAGTACATGGTACTTTTCCTAAGAAAAGAGTTTTAAATTGGGATGTTTTACTTAGCTTTAATGCTTCAAGGAGGTAAGATAAAAAGTTGGTTAACAAACAAGACTGCAAGTCCAGCTGATCTGAGTTCCATTTCACATTGTCCTACTCAAATTTAGGCAAGTATTTTAAGGTGAAAAATGCAGCTTGGCAGATCTCAGTGCAGAGACCTTGCTTTGATGCTTTATGGGGTTTTGTGGGATTTTTCACAATGCCAGTCCCGTGTATTGCTGTGCAGGAATTCTACCTTGCTCTTATCTGCAGATCTTGAAGCTGCTAAAGGCTGGATCTAAACGAGGAGCTGAGGCAGGGCTGTCTGACTGACACACTGCTTCACCATGTCCACACTCTCAGGATGGGGCCCTTTCAGGAACAGGAATGCTCTGTCATCTCCAACTTCCCCTTCCTCAACTGAGACAAGAGATAACTTCTATTTTATAAAGAGAAAAAAAACAGTGGACTTGACCACTGCTAAAAATCCCACCAAAGCTCCTAATATAGAAGAGCCTGGGATATAAGATAAAGCCCCATTGTTTTAAAATTATTCAAGAGGAAGGCAGAATCAATGGGGACAGGTTTTCAAACCCCTCGTTCTTCATGAGGAAGCCTTGAATGCCAGAATCCTGTTGGCTGGTGCTGAATGTGGCTGTCAGAGCTTGCTGAGGAGCCCCTGATGCACAGGGGAATTAAATGGCTTAAAGGTTGCTCATGTCCTGGAGAACTGTAGATTATGGCCTGGAGCAGAATCAGCTGTGAGAAACTTGGCCTGAGAGTGGTGCAGAAACCACAGGGCTGTGACTCAGCTTGTGTAACTTTAGATGCCTACAGATACTGGGCTCACTCTCTTCAGGGAGAGAAGTAGGTGCAGGGCAGGACTTCAGTCCTGGTTTAGATATGTGCTTCAGGAGCAGAAAAATCGCTTCCTAGGTATATTTCTTATCAAAAAGGGAGACTTTGAGTCACTAGCTCACAGAAGAGATCTCTTCACCTTCTTGCTGAAGGTTTCCTGCCTCCTATCCCATGGAGAGCTGGTGACAGCACCTGTACCCAGGCAGCCAAGGATGAGCACATCCTCCCAGCACAGGGGCAGGGCTTGCATCTCTCAGTAAAACCCCCAGATACATGTCGAAGGTCTGGGCCCCCGTTGGGATTGGAACCCGGGGTTCCAACCCCTGTCCTCTGCCCTGGGGCTTTTCTTCCTTTGGTTCATCATGTTGGAAAAAAATGCAGCAAGAGATCTTCTGCTGTTTCAGAGTTGTTTATTTGTCTTATCAAAACCTTGGAGGGAGAGACAGCATCTCCCGAGGACACCAGGGCAAAAGAGGCAAAAAGGGCAATGGCTGCAGATCAGCAGCTACTTTTATATCTTACTAACAACCATTCAAGAAACAATATGTATCTTATTTTCTTTTCAACACCAGTAAACCCTCATCTTATTGATATGTCTTTTCAATCTCAATTGATATGTCTTTTCAATGCTAACTTTTTTCCACCAACCCACACACCACAGGAACTGGTGTCAGAGGAGAGAGGAAGAGAATGAGGAGAGAGGAGAAGAAGAAAGAAGGAAAAACCACACCTAAAAATCTCCATCTTGTCCCTATGTAATACATAGAGCAAGATCCTAAAACTACAACCAAACTCTCTGTGGTTCACTAAACAAAAATCTCTTCACCTCTCTGGTGCATTCAGGTTCTCCCAAAAGTGGAGGGAGCTTCTCCAAAAGCCTAGGTCGCTGGCTAGGCCACTTTTGAGGAGCTCTGGGGCTATAAAGAAACCACCAGAGGAGCAGGAGAAGCTGTCAGGCTTCCCTGGACTCCGACAATACAGGCAGGGCCCAAGACACTAGGTTGAACCAAAGGTGGTGGGATGCAGGATGAGGGCTGTCCATGTGGTCTGGACGAGCAGTGACCTGATAACAGCGTGCTCTGGCGGGCTAAAAAAACGTGTTAAAGCTGCAGGTGTGACACTGGTTCATCCTGCACTGCCCAACCTCACCAGGGAAACCAAGCAGAGGATGTGCCCTGCAAGAATCTCTTATTCTCCTCCCTGTCATGGCCGAGGTGTATGCACGAGGAGCTTGCACAGGTCCAGGGGAGCTCATCCAAACACAGGAGGGTGTCCCTGGTATGATCCTCAGCTGTATTGATTTGGTTATTGCTGCCCTGGGAGGAGACATGAAGGGTTATTTGCTAGCTCATGCTTTTACAGCTCAGATGGGAATGGTCAGGTTTTCCTCCCTTCTATTCACTCAGGGGTTTTTTACTATTTTTAGCAATTATCTGTGCACCAAACCTGAGTGGTTGGTACAACTGTGAAGGGGTAGATCCCCCTCACAACCCTTAGGGAAGGCGGCATGGGGGAGAAGTGCTGCTCTGGGTACTGAACAGGAGCAGCTGGCTCAGTAAGCATCTGAAATGTTTGTTGTAAATCTGACTCTCCCACTGGGCAATACTCCTCAGAAAGCCTTCCCCGTGCACACCCTCGGGCCCCCGTGTTCACACTGGCAGCTCCCAGGCTGCACTTAGCGGGTATTTGCAGGGCTGGGGGCTGCCTGGGTGCCTGGGTGGCAGAGGCAAAGGGCTGACAGGCCTTTCCTGCCAATCTGTCTGTTGTTCAGATGAAGTGGTTGGAAAGTGCTCACTCTCCAGTTCCCTCTTTGGCTCAGGCACTCTGATAAGGCCTGGGCTGTCCTATCTTGCCCTGGGAGCTGTTCCTCCTCCCTAACAGGCTCCCTTCCCCAGCTGACAGTTAGCAGCCGGCAGTGCTTGATAAACTTATCAGACCAAAGCTGAGCTCAGTGCACGCTCAGCTCCTCCCCAGCCCCAGATTTCCCCATTCCTGAGGACTCTTTTCTCTCTGCCTGCCTTGCTGACTGGTACAGTGAACACTGATCCCCCTTGGGCCCACAGGTCAAAATCAGCCCAAGGACCAGATTGAGAAGTGCTCAGATTGAAGCAGCACATTTCAAGTGAGGGCATCGAGTGGGATGTTTACAGCATCATTATCCAGCTCTGTCTCTCTCCCTGGAGTATTTTTCACCAGTGAAAATGCTCATGTCTGGTTTATCCTCCCTGTGTTGCTGCTTGCCCTGTTTCTCTTCTGATTTTGAGTTTAGTGGGTTTAATGCAGGGTCTCACTGTGCCTGCCTGGAGGATTGCTGAGCCAGCTCTGGAATGAGGGTGCTCTGCTGGATTCAGTTCCTATCACTCGTTATTGGTGCCACAGTTGCACTCGGGTGTTCCAGCCCAGATCAAGGCTCCATTGTGCGAGGTGCTGGATGTGGAAGATAAGGAGGAGCAGTCTCATTCCTGACTATCTTACCGTTGAAATAAACAAGTGAAATGAAGGGGAGAGGGAGAATTATTATCCTCCTCTCACAGATGGGGTGAAGAGCTTCTGAGAGCTTCATAATGTTCTGAACAACTTCAGAAATCCAGCACTCAAGTCTTGCCCGAGGTCATGCAGGAAATGTGTGGCAGATCTTAAGTCTCAGTTTGGAGTTGCAGCCTTAAGATCAGTGTGTGTCCATGGTGACTGTTAGTTTTAAGATGGTGGGTCAGGAATACTGCAGGAATCTGTGTTTTCTTCTCATCCAGCACAGAGATTCACTATCTTTGAATAATTTTTGCATGGC
This sequence comes from Erpornis zantholeuca, assembly GCA_013400515.1. Taxonomy (NCBI): domain Eukaryota; kingdom Metazoa; phylum Chordata; class Aves; order Passeriformes; family Timaliidae; genus Erpornis; species Erpornis zantholeuca. Next base: position 390,063 of record VZTN01002208.1, on the reverse strand, counting down.
TGTTCTGGGTTGCCTCCTCTGTGTGGATATGCTATTCCAGGTGAAAAGGGAAGGGAAAAATCTCTGCTTTGTGAACAGATTAAGTGTTTACAAAATGGTTGGTGATGTACTTTTTATTATCCTTATTGCAGATTGAGCTCCATATCCATTCCCAAGTTAGGCCCTTAATGGCAGGCAGGAAGGTTTTCCCTGTGCAAGGAAATGTGTATGCAGCTATTTCTGGGAGATTGCCCCAGGCCTACAGGTTTTCCTTTGTGTGCTGTGCTGATGGGCTGGAATTGAACTGCTGGTGGGTCTCCATGCTCTGTGACTGGGGACAACCTGCTGTGAGGATGAGGGACTCTGCTCTTTTTTCTCTGAAAACACTTTCTCATGATCTCTAAGGCAGGAAGCAACTGGATGCAGCAAATAACTTTAAGCAGTAGAACCTGCATCCAACTAGAGTCCAATTCTTCCCTGTCCTTCCTCTCAAGTTCATTTTAGGGCTTCCCTAACAATTGCCAACACAAGAAATCCTCAGGATCTTGCCTTCTCCAGGATTCCATTCTGTGAAATTAATACAACCTGGAGATAAGCTCCATCCTAATGCTGTGCTAGCTGGGAACACCCCTCAGCTTCCTGAAGGTGTCCCATGGCTCTGTCCTCATTAGGAAGACAGATTCATCCCATGTCCAAACTGAAATCCATCCTTAATCATAACTCTTCTGGGCTGCTGCTCTCAGCGCCTCAAGGCTGTCTGGAAGACACAGAGGCACCTCTCTCCTACTGACAGATGCCTGGGGTTAGTGCTTTGCATATCCCTCATTTGCTAAACAAAACAGCCCAGAGACCAGGATTTTTTTTCCCTAGCAATAAAGGGAAGAAGGTGTGAAAAGGACTGGGGAAGTACAGGATACAGGGCGGGCCCAAAGAGAGGCAAAAACAATCAGCCCTTTCTTCAGCCACAAAGGTTAGTTGAGATTTCGCTTTTTGCTGTTTCCTTGACTGACCTACCAGAACGTTTGTGATGTGAGGAGAGGTGTGGGAAAGGGGTTGTACCAGAGTCATCAGAACTGAGGAGGATTTGCATGTTTGGAGAGCAAGGCCAGGTGTGTTTGGAGTTGGTGACAGCCATGGCCTGGTGCTGATGGGTGCTGAGCATCCTTGGGTACTCGTGGTGTAGACTCCAAGGATCAGGGCAACACTTTGCCTGCTCTTTGGAGCAGGCCTGCCCATGGCTGGTGCCATGCTGGGAGTGAACAAGGGGCTGTGCAGCTCTGCCTTGTTTTTCCTTTGGGCTGCAGGCATCCACAGGAATGCCAGGGCTTGGGCATTAGGTGATCTGAAAGTGGCAACTCATTACTCAAGAAGAAGAAGCTGTAGTGTCTTAGTGGAAAACACTGCAAGTTAATTCCATCTCCTCCTCCCTTCTGTCCCCTCCTGTCTCTGGCTGTTCTGTCTCACTGGTGCCTTTGCCAGCTGGCCCCCATCCACAGCCTGTGCCTCTGGAGATAGGTTCCCCGTGCCTGTGGGAGTGGGCCAGCCTGGATCCCCCACGCTGCTCTGGCCACAGACATGTTCTCCTGAGCTCTGCAGCAGCCCTCTGCCTGCAGCCATCCCAGGGTGCTTCTCCACTCGCTGCCCATCCAGCCAAAGTGGTCCCTGGATCTCCTGGGATGTGCTCCCCAGGCTCCTCACAAACACCAGGCTAAGGCTGGCACTGTCTCCTCCAGTGTAGCAGCTCTTCAGGATTATCTGGGCTCAGTAACCCACCCTGGAGTCCTGGGGAAATAGCAGACAGGACTGGGGTGATGTGTGCTGTGTTAAGAGGGAGAAGCTTTAGAAGCACACAGGAGAGAAGATCCAAGCTGTCCATTGAAGGTTATAGCTCCCCTGTACCACGGAAATCAAAGATAGGAATGAAAATCGAATGGATAGTGCAGCTCTTCCTCATGAGGCTCAGAAGAACCAGCTGTCTGGTTTGGTTTTCTGAGTGATCACAGGCACCCTTGCCAACTGATGTGTGCCAGCACTCGACTCCAAATGGCCAAAACTGGGGAGTTTTATGTGATTCAGACACACCTGCTGTCCTCAGGGAAGTCTGTGCTGGTGTGCCCATGTGGCTTGGGGTTGGAGAGTTTTGCTCCTGAGCAGTCCAGATGCTGAAACCCTCTTTGAATATTTGTGGAGGACAAGGGGAGTAACAAATGTGGTTTGCATTTTGGGCAGTAGTTTTAATAAGCTGCAATGAGTTTACCTTGAGCAAGGCTTGTGCACGTGTGGGCGTTCATACATTTCTGTGGGGCTGGGGACCAGTTCCACCACAAGTTATGCACCTTCCCCAGAATGGCTCAGGGAAGGACAGCAGGGATTTAATGGGGGCTTTGGCACTGTCTGTTGGACCCACATTCCATGTATTTGCTGTAGCCCTCCTGCTCTGCAGAGCTGCCTCTGGTTCTGTGAGACTCTGCACCAATCTGTCTCTCTAATGAAAGTCTCTCTAATGGGAGCCCTTTTCTGCATATGAATTTCCATCTTTATTCCCACTCAAACCATGCAGAACAATCCTAGACTCGTTCCCTTCGCCTTTTCCACCCCATACCCACTGCTTGTGTCCCCAGAGTCAGGTATGAGCTGTTCTTTAAATGGGTGTTGTGAAGAAGAAATACACTGTGTTAGCCCAGTTACTAAGAAGGAACAGATTTAGAAGATAAATGCCAGCAGGCCTGTACATGTCACTGTCTGGTATAATGAAATAAAAATATACATTAGAATAAGTATAAATACATATTTACAGTGTACAAGTAAAGCCAGGAGTACAGACTCTGGGTTTGGGCTTCCAGATACATATTAATGACTTACAGCTTAGGCACAGCATAAAAGGAGAAAGTACATTTTAGGTCTTAGGAGAATAACTTGGGATTTATGGCAGTGGAACTGAGGGCAGCTCTCTCTAGGCAATACATGAATTTTCCACTTGGACCATTTTGTCTTTGCCCATGAGGGCAGCCTTCCTTCATAAACCTTTGGAATGAAATGGCCACAGCCCATCCTCAGGGTCATTGGTGTCATTGTCCGAGGCTGGGTGTTCAGGGATGCAGTTATGGAGGGAGCCATGGGCTGCTATGATGCCCCAATTAACTGAAAACATTTGTCTATGTTATAATAATGTTATAATAATATTTTGTCCTTCCTGTTAAGAACTCAGGGGACTCCACAAACCTGAGTGAATGGCCCCACATCACCAGGAGGGGTGGAAAAACAAAAGCCTAGTGCAGTGACTTGCCAGAGGTTATAGAGAGAGAATGTGGCAGAGCTTGGAGGGGGAACTGGTTTCTTTACTTGCTCCAGTGCTTTGCTTCAACCCCTAGACCTGGCAAAAGGAGGAAATACCACTGCTCTCTTTGTATAATATTTGTGAGGTACTTGCATGCTCTGCCAACATGTACAGGCTCAGTCACTTCCTCCTTGAGGAGAGTGGCTGGCAAGCAGAACTCTGGCCCTTGACATGGATATCCAGGGCCACTGCTGCCCATGCAGTGACCCAGGATTGCTCAGGACAGCTCTAAGTTGGCATGTGCAGCATGCAGTGAAATATTGTGGGACATACCAGGCCAGATTCCAAGAGCAGCCAGATCCTCCCATGGCACCAAGACGTGAGGATTATTAGCTCCTGCCTGGTGCTGTGGCGTGGCTCTTCCTGGAGCCTGCTTGGGATCTCTGCAGCATGGTGTGTTTGAGGAATGTATTTAGAGACCCCTGTTATCAGCTAGGGATAGGAGCTGTTTCTTCAGTATTTTCCTCCCACTCCAAGCTAAAAATACAGCACAGTTAACTTGTCATTTGATCACAGTAAATGCTCTGCTGAAAGAAATGACTTTAGGTGTCTGTTGGCAGAATTTATGTCCTGGGCAAGTTTCTGCAGAAGGCCTGTCCAGGTTGAACACAGCTGACTCAATGCAATCTATTTGCATGCCCTGGGCTTATCTTCCCAACCATCGGAGCAGAACATGGTTACAGCACCAGCTTGGCACAGATTGTGGCTGCCACCAGCCCAGGAGTCCCCTCCTCCCCGCTGGGCAGCCTGAAGAACCGGATTCTGCTCCTGATGTAAATCCAGAGTAACAGTGACCTTGGAGGAATTCCTCTGGATTTACACTTGAGCAGGTGATGTCAGATCTGGGCTGGTTCCTGTTGGAATTGAAAACTGAAAGCTCCCACAGGTTTCTTTGGGCTGTGCAAGGCCCTGTGGTGCCCAACACCAAAGCCAATGGCATGACTTGGCCAGTCCCCAGGGGAACACAGGACACCACAGGAGCTTAATGAGGTGGATGGAGGTGCTGAGGACAGTCTTGTTCCCTGGAGCACGAGCGGGAGCTCCAGCACAGACCTGGAGCCACCCCTCACTTGAGGCTGTGCTGGGTCTCTCGGTGCCTCCGCAGATCCACCTTGCGCTGGAAGCCCTTGGCACAGAGCTCGCAGCTGAAGGGTTTGAAGCCAGTGTGTTTGCGGCTGTGGGTGATCAGGTTGGAGCTCTGGCTGAAGGCTTTGCCACACACCTGGCATTTGTGGGGCTTCTCCCCTGAAGGGCACAGAAAATGGTTAAAAAAAATGCTTTAAGAGGTGAATGAAGGGAGGTAGAAATGCATTTTACCAGAGTCAGATGTGACTGTCTGTGCTTGGGCATCAGGGTGCTGCCAGCCCCGCTCTCCTGGTGATGTGTCTGGATTGTGATCCAGCACCAGAGGGTGGGAAGAACCAGGGACAGTCCTTTCCAGCTGAGTCCCCATTCCCTGCATCCAGGGCTCAGTACAACCACAACAGGCACCAGAGGCTGGTCAACAACTCCCTCCTTGACAGGCAGAGGATGTGTTTCCACCTCCCGTTGTCTCACTTCCCATGGAACAATGACTTCCCAGTGTCACTTCCCAGTGACACTTATCCCCAGTCCAATACCTCTGTGTCTGGGGACTGTGATGCCTTAGGTTTTAACTTTTATGTTTTTCCAACCCTGCCCTGTCCAGTGTCACTCTGCAGTTCCCTGGAGCTCGTTCAGTGCTGTTCTCTCATGCTCACACACACACAACAAAGCCTCTCCAGCTCTCCAAGGACACCCAGACCCTCCTAGGCCCAACAACTGCAAACCACAATCTTGGCAAGAGGGGGGCAAGCTTGGGCAAATTCCATCCTTGCCTGGCTTCTGCTTGGGGAATTGATGCTGAGATCCAAGTGGGAAGAACTCGGGAGCTGTCCTTGTCCATGTTGGGATGCACTGAGGCAGGAGCCTCTGGAGCCCAGAGTGTACCTCTGAAGGCCTTTCCAATCAATCCCTCCTTGATTCCTTTATTCCTGTCTGCTCTCTGTTTCTAGGGAGCCATTTAAGACATCAACCGTGTATGTGCATCAGCATGATGAGCTCTAAATTTCATTTTCTCACTGGAATATTTAGTTTCTCACCTGTGTGGATGTATGTGTGCTTCTTCATGTCTGACTTCTGGTGGAAGCGCTTCCCGCAGTACTGGCAGGGATAGGGCCGTGTGTCCGAGTGGATCAGGAGGTGAGTGGAGAGGGTGGAGGAACGTTTGAATGTCTTCCCACACATCTTGCACTCAAAGCTTCTTTCCTGTTGGGGAAGGAAAATCATGGGATGTCTGAGGCTGCAAGACATGTGACAGAGCTTGAAGAGTGATGAGAATTGTAGATTTGATAAGCAAATCTCCTTGGCTCGTGGACTGATAATGCTGGGTGCACCACAAAGGGAATGCAGGGAGGGTTAATTATGGAAATGGATCACATCTTGTGATCCAAACTCCTGCAGCCTTTAGCAGGAGGTGAGGCACAGAGGAGCGAGTAGCAATGATCCTCCCTTCCCTTCCAAGGAATTTTCAAGGCCAGTCTGAGTTTTGTGAGACCAAGACCTATGACCTGTGGTCTCCAGAGCTCCTGTCCTTGTCGCTGCATGCTGCAGGAAACAAATCACGTTTGTAATCTAGGAAGTGTCACTTCCTCTGTAATGGATTAAGCAAGAGCTGAGGTCCAGAGCTGCTTCTCTGGAAGCACGCCACGCACCTGGGAGTGAATGTTGGTGTGCTGCTCCAGGCTCACAGCATGCCCAAAGGTTTTGCCACACACTTCACAAGCAAAGGGACGGGTCCCGCTGTGAGACCTTCGGACATGGACCTCCAGGCCATGGGGAGTGGAGAACACCTGCAAAACAAAATCCCAGTGATTTTTTTGACATGAGGTGGATGCATCTCTATCTGTTCCAATTCCTCCTTTTTATTTAATTCTCCCCTCTGTAAGAATTCACGTGAACTGCAGCATTCCCAGTGCCTTTCTACTTTTTCCCCTGACTAGGGCCCCGCTCTAAGCCACATGCTTTGGTGTGACCCCATGAAGAACACATTGCTTCATATGTGCAATGAAAAATCCCTCCAGGCCCTCCCCATCCCAGAGGCTCTCATCCAGCACACACCTTGTTGCACTTCACGCAGTGGAAGGTCTCCATGTCTGAGGAATAATGCAGGCTGTAATCCAGGGGGGGCTCGGTGCTTGGCAGGAGGTGGCTCCCATACAAGCTCACGGGGTGCTCCAGGAGGGCTGACTGCATGCTGGAAGACATCTGCTGGTAGCTGTATGGCATGTGGAAAGCATCCCAGGAAAAGCCAGCTTTGTAGAAGGTTGGGGTGCTCGCTGTGTTAGTGCAGTCCTTGATCTCCAGCCCTGGCATGGCCATCTCTGAGTGTGCAAAGGAGAGGGAGAGGTGAGTGTCACGCCACTGCCTGAAGCTGGGCACCTGTAAAAAAGTTCCCCATCTTGTCTGACCTCAGGAGTTGCAATTGGCAACTTCTCCTTGATTCAAATCCTGATTCCCCAGGCAAAGTTCCTATTGTGACTTTGATTTCAATCTGAGGAAATGTTATGGCTAAAGGAACATTAAGCCCCCTGCTAGCCCTCCTTGATGGGGTGCAGGAACAAGTATCCTGTGGGCACCTGCCTTGACCCACATGGCACAGAGCTGCATTAAGATGGGGAGGCTCATTCTTCGGGAATAACAGCATTATCCTTCATTCTTTCTGGTCTAGACCAGAGCTGTAAAGGGAAATACAGAAAGCTCCTGATGAGCTCTGCCTGTGACAAGTTTGATCATTGATAAATAAGAGCTGTCATTTACTGAGAATCTGGGCCCAGTTTTAGGGGCTCCATAATCAGCTCAGCCCTGACCTCTTTTGCAGTTGGGATTTTGGGTAGCCAACCTTGAGCTGAAGGGCCTGGCAGCATCCTGCTCAGGTACTGGACAGGGACACTTTCTTCTTTCAGTTCAGGTGGGTCCTTTTCTTGTTTTGGAACCACACATTCCAGGTCCTGTTTCTTGATGTCCTCTGGTGTCCTGTCTCCTGTGGCTGTAATGCAGCAGGGTCACAGCTATGTCACAGTTATGTCACTCTGGCTGTTACAAGAAGAGTCTGTTTGGGTGAGTTTTGTACTCATCTATGAACTCATGCCTGGACACAGCTCACACTCAACTCCCTGAGGAAGTGCAGGGTGGTACAATCGGCATTCAAAGTCTGCCCATTGCTGACAAAGGGAAATTCCAAACAGGATGAGATAGGCAAGGTAGAGGGGGACAGGATGAGATGATAGGATACTTGATACCTGATGTACTTAGAGAAAATCAACCCTAGAATTACACCTGTAAGAATAATTTCCCTATTTAAAACCATTTCCAAGTGTGGGTAACTAACAATCACTAACTTATTAACCTCCCCACCCATCTCCTGAGAGAGCTGGGTATTGTTAACCTGGATTTATGGATAGGCAGGTAGGGAAGCAGAGAGGGGAGGCAAGTCCTTATGCACTGAGCCTCTTCTCTCCTGCCCACACTCCCATTTATTTCTCCATGCTTGTCCCAGCCCTTAAAGACCCCAACCAACCCTTGTTAAACTTTTTAGTAAAAATCTAAAATGGACAGAGGTGCCACATGTGTCTCCTCTCTGCTGGAGATGGGACAGATCTGCTGAAGGACACTATTTGTCTGTTGTCAAAACCTGCCACTGCACCAGAGAGACACAACAAATGCCTGAAGGATGATGGCAGGAATGGAAATTAAAATGTTGCCTCCTTTCTTTTTTATCAAAGTTATCTCAGGGCTAGACTCTAATTTGATAGCCAGGGCTAGAACAAAGAGTAAATTGATCCTAAATTTGAATAAAGAAAATTTGAATGGTGCCTGAACGAAGAAGATAATTATCCTGGCCTTGCCACTGCCTGGATGGCTGTGGGAGAGCGGGAGCAGGAGCAGAGGGAGGACAGCAGGGAGAGGCAGAACAGTGTTGGGTGGTGTTAACACAGCACACAGCAGCTGGCCCTTCACTGGGAGTGTGCAGGACTCCTCACAGGCACTGCTGGGGTATCCCCAGTATTTTCTCACTCTGGCTGTAACCTTCCTTTGCAGATCCTCAGGAAGAGGTGGTAACACCCTGAGGCAGAGAAGATGCAGTCCAGAGGGAATGTGGGCAGTGAACACAGGAAACTGGAGATGGAGGTGGCAGAGTTGTGAGTTTGTAGAACACTGACAACCAAGTGCAAGCTCTTTTCTCAGCTGTTAATGGCCTGAAGTTGGTAATTTTTCCCAAATATGACCAACTCCACACAGCATCTTATATCTCAAATCTCCCCAGCAACAGAGCAGGAAACAAAAAGAGGATCTAAATTTGGGTTCAGTGGGACAGTGTGGATTTGGTGTAGGGAAAGGACACACAGTAAGGGATCAGCTTGCTCTCAGACTGATGTCCCTGTGTGGAAGCCCCTGGATGCCCTTTAGCTCACCCATCCTGCTCCCTTAGCTGCCTACTCAGTTATTGATTGACCTCAGTGTGTTCCTACAAGCCCAGTGGATGGATTGACTCACCAGTGAAGGGAGAGGTGACTGGACCCCATGTGAGTACTGGCAGGTCATCTTCCACACAGCGGTGCTGGTGATAGGTGTGAGCCTTTTTACTCTTCACCAAAAAGGAACGTGGCATCTTCCATTCACTTCCTGGGATAAAACACAGAAAAACAGCAGGTAAACCTCTGTGGCTTGGGGAGTAACTTCCCACTTGTTCAGATTAAGTGCACTCTATAAAAATCACACTCCACAACCTCCCCCAGGCTGAGGCAAAGGATTACAGCGACCTTTATGCTGTCAGTGGAGAAATAGGGACAGGCTTAACCCAAGAGCTGTGTTACAGACCAAAACTGTCTGTGCCAGACACGTTGGAAGCCAGGACCTGTCTCTCATAGTCCTGCTCTGACTACAGGACAGGCTGCATCTCTGATCTTCTCCTCCCTGAGAGGACACAGTGGCAACCACGTGTTAGAGATCCCCACTGGAGAAAGTCTGAGTGTTTGTGCTGCACCTGCAAGGGCCCAGTCCCAAGCCATGGCCTGGGCTCTACTAAATTATTATATAAACAATAATGATAGAAACAACATTAATAACAGGAGAGAGACAGAGGGAAATCCCTGCAGAATGTGTGGAGGGTTCCCTCTTGCTTGAGTAGTTTGAATTCTGGCTGACAAACAACAGTGGAGCAGAGGCAGAGCAGGAGGGCTGGGTGAGAAGTCCCCTCTTGGACCCAACTCAAACACTGCAGACCGTTGAAATGGCGGGTGAGGGACAAACATAAAATGCTGCAATTTAATCATACCAAATTCTCTTGCAATGCAAGTGTTATCTTTGCTACCCAGAACGCAGCCCGCCCTGTGCCCGCTCCCTGGGGCTGGTAACTGCTCTCGTGGAGGCAGGGTGGCAACAGGGACCATGTTGTGTGCAGTAATATCAGCCAGTGCCTTATTTGCATATGTATTTGCATTTTCCTTTTTTGTTTGGGATAGTGGCACTAAAAACAAATCTTGCTATATTTCATTTGAAAAGTCAGCACTAAGTTCTGGCTCTCTGTTGACTGGAAACTGTGTTTTTAAGTTTTGTTCCTTCCTTAGAGCAGTTCAGATTAACCTACTTATTTACTAAAGAAAACCCTCCAAAATCCATAAAGTTTGCTCCTGTTAAGCAGGAAGGACATGAAATTCCAAGGACAGAGCAGTCCTGGAATCCCAAACAGCCAGGGATGGAAAGGTCTGTCCTCCAGAGTTCAGAAGTGCCTGTACTAGCCCTTCATGCTAAATATAATTACAGAGCACAGTGGGGTTTTTTTAGAGGTCTGAGGGCCACATTTGCAGTGGTGCCTAAAGCTGTGGGATTCCCACAGCCAGATCTGCTGGGGACAGAGGGATTGCCAGGGTGCCCCCAGCCCAGCTGCCTTTGGATATGCTGCTGTCTTAAATCTGCTCCAGGATTCCCACTGTTCCCTCTATGATTTCAGGGATAACTCTTGCTGGCTCTAACAGTTTTTTCTTCTGAAATGACTCACCTGTTTTTCTTCATCTTTTTCCAATGAATTTATGTGTAGCCTGAGATGAATAATAGAAAGCTGAGGCCAAGAGTAGATTTTTAATTTAATTTTAGAAAAAGGACAGAACAGTACTGAGGATGAACCATAAGTAGGCCCTTGAGGGAAGGGGCACTGAAGTACACGGCTGCTTTTTGCTCTCCTGGAACTCTCTAATGAGGCTCATTCAAAGAGCTGCAAAGAGTCTCTGCCCAGTGAAAAGCTGCAGGCACAGAAATAGCTCCAGCTCAGTGCAAACACAGGAATGCTCTGCAGTGGGTTATAACCCTTCAGCAGCTCTGCTCAGCCCATGTCCCTCCCATTCCAGCTGAGCTCTTGGTCAGTCCCAGCTGAGGCACCTGTGCACAGACCCAACTCTGCCTTGGAGACCTGCCCCAAGGTAAAGTGCCTCAAACTCTTCAGACATGGAATTTCCATTCATGTCCCAGGGATTTTCCCAGGTGGAGGGGCAGGACTGTGTCCACAATGGGGGTTATTCATGCCAGGAAGCTTCAGACATCAGATTTCTCTGCCTGAAATAAGCAGTTCATTTCTCTGGGCTTCCTCCACGCTGAAGGAAAAGGCTATGGCAGTGGGAAACCGACTGTAGGTGAGAGCCTGCATCCAGCTGTGCCTGCTGGAGCAGCCACGCTCCCTGCCCGCAGGCTAGAGAATCCTGGGGAATCCTGTGGCAGCAGCAGGGCAGCTCAGGCAGGTAAATCAGAGGATGGAGATGGGTGGCCTAAACAACCCAGCAGAACTTTATAGGAGTGCCCATATGCCAAGTACAGACAGCAATAAGTACAGCCCCTCTTTTCTGGTGGTGAAAAGCACATGTCCACAAATAAAAATAATCTTTGTGGATGTGTTTGCCCCAGCCTATATAAAAGTCAAATTTGGTCCAGTATCCTGACTGCTGATAAGGGCCACAACTGAGCACAACGATCTTTAATGGACTGAACGTTGCAAAAGGAAGTCACCTTCCCCCACCCCATTTTACAGAAAAAAAAGGAACTGGGAGCCCCAAGCAGAGTTAATTAACAACTGCACTGGACTGGCTTTGTGATTCACGCAAACAGGCTAGAGGAAAGCTACAAGCAGAGATTGTGGGAGGAAAAAGTACTGTTTTTCCTCGAAACTCCAGATTATCTCTGGCAAGTGATCAGCTGCTCCTAATGGCTCACTGTATTTCCCAGGAAAAGCTGTGCTATGGACAATGGACCTTGCTACATTTTAGAGTTATTGAAGCTTCTGGCAGAATTTAGCTTCAACATTTTGCTGAAAATTAAACTTTCTATTTTTGGAGTCTGTTCCTTTCAGCCCCTGTGGCAGCAGTTTCTACCTGGACTGGTAAGTGCACAAGGGAATTTATTGCTTGGGCAGGAGTGCCCATCCAAAATGGAAGTGTTCTGGCATTAATTCAATATAGGATATAAAACAGTAGGTGGCTAGAATTGACATTCTTATTTGCTTGCCATTCATGCAGCTGTATAATAATGTTATAATGTCCCCTGAGGAAAAGACTGCAGGAGCCAAGGGGAAAAAGCTGCTCCACTGTTTTGGGTACCTCACCTGGAGCACCTTAGAAGGGCTTCTTCCCCCAGGTATAAATTCCCCAGTGAGATACGAAAGCAGATCCAGCATTTGCATGTTCAAACTCAGAGTTCCTTCATCCTCAGTGATGCTTGTGGGTGATTTTGCAGAGTATGCCAGGTAAAACTCTAATGGGACACCAAAACACAGCAAACGGCTCTGTTTTTTTTCTTTAGGGGTGGTTTTGGACTCCAGGATTCTCTTTTTACTGGATCCTGTGTTCCTCATGAAGTCCTAACTCTCATTTCACTGCACCCCAGCTCTCAGTACCCAAACCCACAGGACTTTGATGTAATTTCGAGGAAATTCATACTCAGTGAATTAGGTTATGAAGCCTTTGGTGGGGACAGAGTTTGCAGGATTGTGCCATGCTGCACCAAATTTGCAGTTGAAAGCTCAATTCTAAAGCTGACTTGCATTTTTCTCTAAATTCAAGTAATTCTGTTTTCAGGTTTACAAGGTTAAATGTAGTCACTAAACACTTCCCCTTGCTACACTGAGTGAAACATTAAATTTTAACTGGCATTACATTGCTAGGACTCACTAGCAGTACATTACATCACATTTCAGATAAGTTGATGAGCATACAAAGTTTTAGGCTAAAAAAGGCTTTTTCCTTTCCATTGCTTAATTTATATTTATATCTTAATATTGCCTTTTTTTTTTTTCTTTTTTTTCTTTTTTTCTGGAAAAAGCGAAGCTTTCAAAAATGCAGAATAGCTTATCTTTCAAAACATTCATTACATTTCTGAAGAGAAAAAGTGCAAAGTAGAACATGATGTGTCTGTGTTTTAAGAGCCCAAATAAAATAAAATAAGAGGTTTTATGAACTCTTGACTCTTTATATTTAAAATCAAAATTGAAATCATTTTGGCTCTTTACAACAAAATCAATCATGTCCTCACTAGTCCACCCTCGCAGAATTGAATGTACTTGGGGCGAGTAATTTAAACACAACTTTTTCAGTGGAAAAATGAACAGGACATTTTTAATTCCTGTGGTAATTCTGGATAAATGGACATTATGACGAGGGCAGCAAATTATGGTGGAAATTTTGTCCAAGAACTTGAACAGAAATTTTTGGTATAGCTGCAACACCCAGAAAAAAATATTTAGACTGTAATTGCAGCATTTGTTCTGTAGAAAGCTCATGTAGCTCCCTGTGATGTTGGGAATGCCACTGGCTTTAGGTAACTTTGCCTTAGGCTTCCAGGGATGGAATTCTATAGGACAATCTCCCAAATTCCATCCCTTTAATGTACAGATGCACTTTAGATGTGAGCTTGCAAATCATTTGCTCTCCTGCTTAATGTATTGAATCAATCTTGTGATATGAGAAGCACCTATAAATAGCTAATTCCATATGCTAAAAATTGTTAGATAGATTAATCAGCCTATATTAAAAAAGGATGGAAAAATAATAAAAGATGGATTCGAAGCAAAAATCATGAATGGGAGAGACTGAATTGTCATTTAGAAAAACTGGTACAGGTGATGGCAGCAGAAGTGTGCTGCACTCTGAATGTAAGGTTTGGCCCTATAAAAGAGCAATTAAAAGGAAAAACACAGTTTGTCCTCTCCTCAATGGCAAAGTAAAAAAATCTACAGCTAGAAACTGCTCCTGCTGATGGAGCTGGCTGGGACACAGGTACCTGAGACCATTGTCACCTCTCTTATATTTTGTTCTATTACCATTTTCACATGTGAAAGTGAAGTACATGTTGTAATTTTAAAAGGTTCAATTCAAATGAGTCAAGTGCACTATTACCATAAAGGAGTCCTCAGGACAAGTGGCTTAGGCAGTGGAATATGTTACATATTTGCAGACACAAGCAAAGAAGAAGAAGGAGGAAAAAAGCTTAGAAAAACATATCAGAAAAATGAGAAAACCAATGCAATTAAAAGGGTTTAAAAGAATAAATCAATCACCTGTTTGAGGGACTTTGCTTTACTGGATTTGCCTTGAAATCTCCCCAGACAAGTGAGACGTCGTCTTCTCTCGGGACTCCTCTTCCACTTTTTCACTTGGTTGCAGTCGGCTGAAATAGATACTTCTCCTTTTTTCTCTCTGGTTTTTTTTTCCCCTGTTCCCCTCCCTGATTTTTCAATCAGATTATTTGTGTCAAAATCTGGTGGTGAAGAAACAGCCAATAAGAGGCAGAGCCCAGAAAGTATTTGCTTATCAAAACTTCCCAGGACTTTGAAAACTTGAAGAGAATTCACGATGCCCAGCTCGAAGCCCTGGGGGCAGCACCCTTCACTTTTGGGGGCAGCTTTGCCTTCTGCAGGAATACTCCTCTGTCATATTGACAAAGAGCATGACACAGGAAATAATGTACCGAGCAGGCATTTGTTATTTTGTCTTTACCTTAAAAAAAAAAAAAAGCCCTTAAGAAACCTGTATTTTTACACACATCCATCCCCGCATCATATCTCTCACAAACAGACACACCATCTGTCTCACACACACACACACTCACATACTTGGGCCTCATAAACAAAACCATCGAGCACATATGCACAGAATTATTTTATTCCAGAATGGATCTTTTATCTCTCCAATTTCCAAGGAAAAACGAATAAATACTTGCACGGTATAACCAAAGAAGATGGGTGTTAATCACCCTTCATTTTCCCAGGCATATGTGTGTGCAATCCACACATATTTTAGGCGTTGCTCTATCTATATGCAGCTGTATATAGGGTATAAATATAGATTTAAGAAAGCTCATTAAGCAAGCTCATTAACAACAGCTTTGCAAAAAGCTCTTCAAGAGCAATAACAAGAATTTGCACTTCTATCGCTGGCTTTCAAAAAAGCTTTGAGAATGGGTTTGCAAATGTGAAATAATGGAGCGTCAAAGCAATGGCACAGTGGAAGGAGGGAGGATGGAGCAGAGGCAGAGTGACTGTCCCCAGGTTGTTCTCTAGCACAGGTGGGAACAGGAGCTGGAGAACAGTTTTGTTCTTTTAAAATCCTTGGGCATCACTCTTCTTTGGAGACAAGGAGAGCTGATATCCCAAAATACTTGGGAGAGAGAGAAGGGGAAATTCCTTGATTCCACCTATTATTTAGTTATCCCAATCCTCCTGCCCGTGCAGGTGCTCAGTGTGGCATGAGCTGTGTGTGCCCTCGGATGTCCCCTCCTGTGCTCACAGCTCTCTCTGTGCATAGCTGGAAATGGGACTGCAGAGGTGCCTTGCAAGAAGTTTCATTCCAGAGGTAAAACCTGTACAGCAGCTGAGTACCGGACTGCCACCAGCCCCTGGAGATGGACTTTTCCTGCTCCCTGTGAGCTTCCAAACGCACTCACTGCTCCCTACAGCTGCATTAACCTCGGGCTCCGTTGGGTCCTTTTCCTGCAGCAGCTCGGGGTGGCGAACACCAGGAAGCACCAACCTTTGTTCTGCCCCGGCACTAGCGGGAGGCTGGGGCTTCCCTGACGGGGCAGATGTGGTCTAGGGACACCTGGGGCTGAGAGCAGAGGGATTTTGCATCCGGCCATGGCAGGGGCTGCTGTCCCCAGCGCTCTGCCAGGGCAGGCACGAGTGCCAGCCGTGGCATTGCCCCATGGCACCGGCCGGGCTGTGCAATGGGGTTGATGCAATTCGGCGATAGGAGCGTGGATTTCACCCACATTGAGAAAGATTCAGATTTTGATCTTAACCCATCTGTCATTTACTGAGCATAATTAATCCTTGTTGTTTATAGAAGCGAACAATCCTTTTTCCCCGCTCCCTCCTCCCCTCTTTATTTATTTTGTCGGGTTTTGCATGAAAGAAACGTTCCCAAGGCATTGTGCTTGGAAGCTGATTTGCATCCTCTTAAACACAGGCATTTGAGGGATTACATTTCCCGCTACAAAAACAAGCATTGTAATAGAAACCCAAAATGTACACTGCAGCTTCAGGGTTTCGTATGAAGACAGTTACAGGAATTAAACAGAACAGGAAAATGACAAGCTGCTGAAAAGGACTGAGATGTTATTTTATGAAACATTGGAGCTGGCTTCTGCCAGCACCCCTGAGCACAGACTTCCCATTGATACAAAGTGCAAATGGCTGCAGAATGTGGCTCTTAAACTCAAGACAGTCAAAGTAAGTCAACAACACACAAAAAAACAAAAGCCCTAGAAAATGAGTTGTGTCAGAATCTTTAAGGTCCTTTCCAACACAGGCCTTTCCAAGATTCTAGGTTCAGTAAAACCCCCCAGCCAGCTGATTTCAGAGGTGTTCCAAGGAGCACTGGGCACAGCCCTGTGGAAAAGGAGGATAACCCCATATGCAGCGTCAGTAACAGCTGTATCAGCTGTTCTGCCTCCCGGAGTAGCCATGAGCTCACAAGGCCCAGATGTCACTGCAGACAAACTGATCCCTGAGCTAACAGCACAGACACTCTCATTTAGGACCTTTCTCACCACACAGGAATGCCTGAAGGGAGGTGGGGACACTGCTGTGGTTTCTCCAGCTCTCACCCATCCCTTCTCACTTTATTTTATTTCAGGGATTCCTGTGCAGCAAAAAGCTGCAGGATGGGAATGCAGTCAGCTTGGTTTGTTGTGTTCTGCTCTCTCCTGGATTTCTGCCTATGGCTTCTGTTCATCTCTCCATTGAAACCACCATCAAAAGGTGACTTACACAAGCTGAATTATAAATCTAGAGAGCTGGAGGTGCATTTGGGGCTGGAAGAACCTTTGAGCTGACCCCGTGTGGTCATTCTTATTTTATGTTCTTCCTGTTGATATAATTTTCCCCGTTCTCTCTAATTTAGGATCAGCAGAGAAGGGAGAGCCACAGAGAGCTTATCTGGGCTCCCAGAGGCTTGTCCTGGCCCTGACCCACACAGGCCATGGGGGATGAACAGAGTCCTGCTTGCACACAAGGACAGTTTCATTTTGTGTGCTGCTGGGAGTGCTTACTGCGTGGCATATGCTCCAGTGCCTCCTAAGTAAATAGATTTTAAATGTACAGCTCAGTAATAATAAGCAGGTTAATTACAACATAACACATCCCTTCTAGTGCAGTCATTTTTCCATTCAAATCCAGCAGCAAACCTCTGCTATAGCATCCATGTTTTCTTTGTCAATTTGACTGTTACAGCAATTAAGTCCCAGTAAAATAACACGACTAATTGCTTCCAGCTCTTTTCTGAAGCTCATCCTAATTTCCACTCTTTTCTGTGGCAGATTAAACAAACGTGTCTTCTGCACATCAAGAAAAAAAAAATTATCATCACTCAGTCCAGACTGTAATAAATATTAATTGCCAGGCACAAGGCAGGACTAGATTAAAAATATGCTGGCTCCAAGCAACTCTTATCTCATCATGAGGCAGGATGACCGATTGCAGGTGCAGTGGGAAGGAACTATCTCTGTCCTGCAGGGATCAGAGCTGGGAAACACAAAAACTGCTGCAGAAGTTAAAAATCAACTGATACGTCTCAGATGGAGCTCTAATCTGCTTTTCTGTCCTTAAACCTAATTTCCGGCTTGCAAATTTAATGCCTACGATTCCTGCTGGGATCTGGGGACAATTGGTGTGGACTCCAGAGACAGATCTAGCACCCTCAGCGTGTCCCTGCGGAGCTGCTCCTCACTGGAGCAGGAAAAACACGGAGACCCCACCAGGCTGGGACTGAAATGTCGAGTTGAAAACCTGTTGCACGTGGCACACAAAACCCAAGGCTGGAGATCCTTCCCCGTGGTAATTTTCTCTCTTCCTTCCTACCCCGCATTTTCCACAGGGAAAGATTAATCTTTATCTGGAAGGACGGAATGCTTGTGTCGTACAGCTGCTGCATTCGGGGAGGGGGGGGGGGTGTTGAGGGAATAAAACAACAGAAAAAAACAGAATCTTTCAGCCCGGTTTGGATGAATAAGTCCTCAGGGATCCAAAAACGGGAGAAGGCAACGAGCTTTGCACGTTCATCAATTAAAATCAATGAGACTCGGGGAGCGCGCCCCTGGGTTCTGTCCGAGAGCCACAGAGCCGTGTCCCGTCAGCATCGCTCCGCACACAGCGGCACTTCCTAGCCCCCTTTTTTTATTCCCTCTCAGCACATCCCCGCACTTTGCACAGGACTGGCAGGCGGGACCCCGGATAACCGTGAGCACCGTGAGCACCGAGAGCCCCTCTCCCCCGGGCAGCCCGAGCCCAACGCCCGCTCCGCTCCCTCAGGGCCGGGCCTT
>VZTN01002208.1:336341-371859 GCA_013400515.1 Erpornis zantholeuca | reverse complement strand
GGAGTGGTAAACAGCTGAGGGGGGGAGAGGGAGAGGTGAGTGCGCCGGGCCGGCCCCCGCCGCCACCGCCGCGGCGACACCGGGGACAGCCGCGAGGACGGAGAGGAGGAGGCAGAGCAGAGAGATGAGCGGGGAAGCAGGGAGAAAGGGCTGTGGGAGGAGGCGGCAGGAGAAAGAGAAGGGGTCGGGGGGATGGGTAAGGCGGGGGGTGTGGGGGGGGGATGTTCCCCCTCCGTCCCCTTTCCTGCCTCCCTCTGTCCCCTTTCCTTCCTTCCAGACAAACTTGCTCCGGGTCGCTGCCCGGGGGGCTCGGGGCGCTGCCCCCGCCGCAGGGTCCCCCCACCAGCCAAAGCGCCCTTTTAATTCTGCGCCTTTTATCGAAAAAGGTTCAACACCCCCAATTGCAAACGCTGAGTAGCGATTTCCAGGCTGCCCCTGCCTCGGTTGCTCGCTGAGGAGGTTCTCTTGTCCGGGGTTGGGTATTAAATAAAGCAGTTCTTAAAGTCTGTACCCTCGGTGAGGAAGGCTTTTCTCATTTCCTTGCTCTTGGGTAGGTAATGTGAAGTCAGGATGTTGTTTACTTCTGCAATAAAACATTTTGCTTCCTGTTATCACAAAGAACTTGGAAGGCTGCAGTTCTGAAGTTTTCACCCTTTGTTTGCTAGGGATGCATTCTCTAGCATTGTTTTGTCAGTTTAGGCAGAGCTTTTCTCCTTACTGTTCGGATTTGGGTTTTTTTTTTTTTTAATGAGTCTTTTACAAGGCAATGAGTGAAAAGAAGAACGTGCCTTAAAGGAATGTATGATTCAAAACCCCTGGAAATGACCCAGAAACTGGGATCAGGTTTTGTGTGCAGAACTCTTTCCAGAACTGCTGTTTCCAGAGAACCTTCCAGTGGATGCTAATTCAGGTTTTCATTCTTTGTGTGGTCCGATCCTGCAGTTTCCTGACATTAACTTCTGGGGATAGTTGTTGGAAATCCGTCAGAATTGAAGCACTACTGAAGTGATCGCATTAGGTGGAAAAAATTCCCCTTCAATTTACACCTATGGACAACTAGAGACTAAATCTTTGAAAACTCTGGAAGTTTTAATAATCAGTGCAAACCTTGGGAATCCATCTGTCTGCTGCTGTCTTTGCTGAGCAGCAATTGGGTACTCTGCTTATCAGAAACAGCTGCACCACACTGAAGTTTAAAATAAAATCAGGGGCTTAAAATCCTTTACTCAGTGAAAACCCCTTTTGCTTTGTTTTTGTTTGTTCATTTGTTCTGGCTTTTTAGTAACCCAGTTCACCCAGCAATACATTTCTTTTATGGGGAGTTGCATGGACTTCCACTGATGAAAATACAGTCAGAATATGTAATGTGTCATGAGATAAGCTTTAATTAAAATGATTTTATCTCTGGCTGTGTTTAATCCTGACACCTTAACTGTTTGTTACCTTTATGGTGACTAAAAAAGTCACGTTATTAATGGATTCCCATGTGAGGTACCCTGGCCAACTGCAGATGTTTTGGTGTTTGGACAAATATTTGTCTTCAGTAACTATTTGTAGCTTAAAATGAATGCTGGCTCTATTTGCAGCTGGACCGCTGGGATGTT
Organism: Erpornis zantholeuca; assembly: GCA_013400515.1. Lineage (NCBI taxonomy): Eukaryota > Metazoa > Chordata > Aves > Passeriformes > Timaliidae > Erpornis > Erpornis zantholeuca. Next base: position 370,255 of record VZTN01002208.1, on the reverse strand, counting down.
GACTTGTCCTGATTCCTGAAATTCTTCCAACTGCCAGGCACCTTCTTGTCAGCCCTGACAGGAGCTGGGGATGTGATTCAGCCTCTGTACAAACTGAATGGCTTGTAACACACATGCATGAGGCACACACACACATAGATATATTTGGAAAAGCTACCTTTTTATTTATTAGGAAGAAATCCTTCCCTGGGAGGGTGGGGAGGCCCTGGCACAGGGTGCCCAGAGCAGCTGTGGCTGCCCCTGGATCATCCCTGGCAGTGTCCAAGGTCAGGCTGGATGGGGCTTGGAACAGCCTGGGATAGAGGAAGGTGTCCCTGCCACTGGCAGGGAGTAGAACTTGATGGTCTTTAAGGTCCTTTCTAACCCAAACCATTCTGGGATTCTTCACTAATAAGCAAATAAAATAATCAAAGCACTTTGCAGTGGTGGGAGCAGAGGAAGGCACTGGATTTTGTGGCATGCTGCAGACAGGTGTGTATTTAAGAAAGAATGTTACAGCTTAGTGTCTGGTATTGTATGTTCATGTAGTTTAATAAACATAATGAGGACAGGTAATGAGGTTCTCTTTCTTTGCATAAGCATTTCTTTGAGTAGCACATTAAGATCCCGAGTAAAGTTCTTGCAGTGGTGAATCGCTGTCACTTTCCTGGGCATTATTCACGTTTTGTTTCTACTTTACAGTTACACATCGTTTGGTCTGGTTCTGTGTAGTGCTTAGTTTAGTTCTTGGAGCAGTTTAAATACCTTGATGAGTGCATTAGATAGGTTGCAGTGGTTTCAAGGTTTACTGAATTGCTGCCTAACTGTGTGAATATTTTAAGAGGTTCCTCTTGGGAGAAAAAAAAAATGCTGCAGAGATTTAGGAGTCTCGCTTGTTGTGCTAGTGCCAAGTTTAGAGCTCTCTGATCACCTGTTTGTAGTTAAAAAGATTCCATAGTTGGACTTACTTTCCATGTATAGTGTTAATTAAATTGTTACAGAAATCCAGGGCTTGTTCTTATTTATTTATTTGCTATTAATATATGCAGTTGTGTGTAAGGAATTGTGATAATTCCCTGATTCCCTTTAGTAGCTGGCTGGTTAGCCTGGCTTCTGCCAGAGGGTGAAGTGACAGCCCTTCCACATTTGAGCCTTTTATGACATGGATTGGTTTTAAACAACTTTCCCTCTGACAGAAATGTGATAAGTGCAATTAGCAATAGTGTATTACCACAGCATAGAGTCCAAAGAATCTTAAATTTTGTTGAATATGATTTCCTCTCTTTGTTTGGGCTTGCTGGTATTTTTCTGACATTCCTGTTCCCACATCAGTTAAACACCTATAACAAAGTACAGTATGATGAGAATGTGTATAATATCAAGTTATAACTGTAAATAATGCTCTAGTTTGGTTATGGAATCTTGTATCAGATCTTAATATAACCAGGAAAATATTTCCTATTAGAAGAAGCCAGACATCTTCATTCTTTAAAGATGAATAAATAAATTAAATTGATTGTAGTGATCAGTTTGAACAGTGCTTTAGAGTTATTATTTCTGGGTGGTGAAAAAGGGAATTATCAGCTGCTTGGTTTCCTATGCCACCAGTGGTTTTTCTCCCTGCTGGAACTTTTCATTCATTGCTTATGTCACTTGTATAATGGCAGTGTTTAATTTAACTGTGAGGGAAATGTAAAATTGAGCATGGTTAGGAAACATAAAACAGGCTTCAGTTTTTGTGTGGTGAATGGGAGGGGGTGAGGCTTAATCCTTTCATGACCAACATTTCAAAGATCTGACTGAAAAGGGCTGCTGTGTTGTCAATCTGAATTTTTCTTTGAAAACAATTGCTGTAAAATCCTTCTGTCCTCGTTCGTGGTTTTTGCTAAAGCAGTACCTGGGGATGTGACCTGACCTTACCTGCAACAGAAATCAGATGGAAAAGTGTAAATCTGAACGTTCTGGTCTTGTGGTGTTGAAATCAAATCCCCTTTTCTTTTGGGGCAGAGGGGGCAAATAACCATTTACTGGCACACCCTAAATTTAACTGCTGGTTAGTGAGGAGAGATAAAATACCAATATTGATCCCCCTCAGCACCCCCAGAGGAGGTGCTCCTGGTGTCTGAATTTGGGTGTTGTTGCAGCAAAGGCCGAGGGTGTGTTTGTGGTGTGTCCCCCTCCTCCCCACCCCTGCGAGCAGCATAACTGGCACTACCAGCTGCTTTTTCATTTGGCTTGAGATAAAAATACACTGAACAGAAGAACATCTTCTCTTGACAGAAATACTTATAGAAGTCATAATCTTTGGGAATACTCTGCTGTCTCTTTCTGTGTTTAGCCTTTTCCAATTAATATTTCTACAGCATTTCCCTTTGTCTCAAGTTTGTAGCTTAAACTGTTTCGTGTTGGAGTTAAATTGGCTACTGAAAAAAATTTAAGTAATTTGATTCTTGGCTTGTTGGCTTCTCCTTTGCCTTCTGTAAGATGGCTCCAAAGCTGTATTGGTACTTTAATACTAAGTATATCTTTAAGAAAGCTCTTGAATATGAGAATAAGAAGTGCTGTTGGTGTGATATTTTCCAGTGAGATTAAAATGTTGCGTTTTAAAAGGGATTTAAACAGACTTTTTCCTACTCTTTACTAACCAAGTACTTTAGATCTTTTATATAAAACTAGTTTTGGAAGTTAGTGAAGAGTCAGTGACTCAAATCACATGGAAAACTTACTTGTTTTAATCCTATTAGTTTCAAGAATGGCTGCAGGGATGTAGAAATTCTTCTGATGAGGGAATGCTTGCAATATCTGGGGATGGAAGCATTAGAGAGACTCATCTTGTAACTATGTATTTGAGCAGAAAGAAGTGGTGGTGATGTGATACTGTAAAGATGTCAGGGATGTCCTGTTCACCACCCAAGTATCAATTCCAGATACAAAATACCGTGACAGTCAGTGGCTGATCTCACTGTTTCACAAGGTGATGGGAGCCCCTTAACCTGGCCTGTGCTTATCTACAGGATTTGAAAATCACACCACAAATTCCTGGTGGGACTTTGATAAATCACATTGACACCACGGAGCTGAACTTCATCTGCCAGAACACAGCATTTTCTGACTAAAAGCCTGTGGCCTGTAAATTACTTATTCAGCTGCCTTTGCCTGAAAAAAGTGTGACATGATTTATGACTGTTGCTGGAACTTCCTGGCTTGTTCATTTGTGTTGGGCACAGATTTGGAGCATCTCGTTCTTACTTAGAGTTTAAAATGACAAATGACTTTACCTTGAGAAAAAAAGCTGTGATTAGCTTATTAAAAGTTGTGGCCATTTGTGTATAGTGGGGTGACAACATTGCCTGGTTTGGTGTAACTTCAGATAAACTTCCACCTCGTGAGGTACCTGTGTGTAACACTGCCACATTCTTAGATGTGCTTTGAAATACTTTTATTAATATTTTGAATACTTTTGGAGTGGAGACTGCTCCAGTTTAAAGTACTCCAGTGCACGATTGACAAGTTTAAATAAGAGATGCTGGATTTATTGGCACAAGGTCACTCGAGCCATCTGTTTTAGTCAGGGAGCTTGGGAAATGATCCTGTGTGTCGTTATCGGCAGCTGAGCTCGCCTTATCAGCCTTGCCCTTATCTGATAGCAGGGTTTGTGCGTGCCAGCACAATAGCACAAAGTTTGAAATCCTCTTACCTACTCAACATTTAAACCGGGGTTTTCCCCATCTGTCTGCAGAGGTGTTGTTGAAGCTGACTTCCAGAACCCATCCATAGTCTCTCCCAAGGTGTGTTTTATGGTTTCACCAGGCTGCAGCTTTTCTTCTGGCAATATCAGAATTCATGCAACTGCTGTTGAGGTTTTTACTGGTGTGACAAAGATCTTGTCCAATATAATGGTATTGCTCAAGGAAAATAAGAAAAAAAAAACCAACTCTTTTCACTGGTATGGAGTGAGAAGCAAAGAGAAGAGTTTTCAAGGATTTTGTGGGGTAAAAAAGAGTTTCGTGTTTCTGCTGCTTTAATTCTCGAAACAGGTTTTGCTTGCAGCTGCTCTGGGGGTGTGGCCATGCATCTCCTTTGTTAACAAGACTTTAAACAACTAATTCCTGTTGCTTGTGAAGCTGGTGGGTCTATTGCTTAACCATAGCTGAGACTCTGTCCTGGTAGAAACTGAGGGACAGCAAGGCCTTTTTGAAAAATGTGTTCTCAGAAATAAAGGAATAGATTACTTGGAGTGAGCTGCTTCGCCATGCAATCTTCCAAATGCAGTCATTGAGTCAATTCAATATTATAATGATTACTAAAAGCTAAAAAAGCAATAGATTCCTCAAAATGAGTAACAGAGTGGAAGGTTGACTTCTTAGGTTGCATGGATGTGTGGCTTTAAGCTTTTTGAAAGGATGGTGTCACTCTCTGAGCATTGTCTTCTACACAGCAAGTGCTTTGAGGAAGGAGTTGAAGCTTGGGAGTCTGCACAATGCAGAGAAAAAAAAACCCAGCAAAAAACCCCAAACCAAAATCCTAAACCACAACAAATCCCAGCTCTGATTTTATGAAAAGCATAGATCCATTCTGCTTTCACTAAAAAGCAACTTCCCTCACCCCAAGTTTCTATTCTATTATTATCCAAGTCTTGCTCATGCTCTCAGCCAGTTTTAAGTCTGCAGGTTTAGCATTTTGCCAGCATTAGACTAGAAAGGAAATAGCATTTAAATCTAAACACTTTACTGATCAGACTCTGCTGGCTGCTTGTACATGAACTGAAGTTTCATTTGGACTATTCAGTTATGATCATTGAAAACTGAGGGTGGGGGCTTTTATGTTCTGCAGTGGTGATCACTGGAATGCTCCAGCCAGTTTCTTGCTACTGAAATGCCAGTTGTGAGTGTGGTGCCATATTATCACCTTTGAATTTGCAATCAGTGCCAGATTAAGTAAGCTGATGTCTGGTGGCACTAAGAAGAGTGACCTTGGGCAGTTCTGCAACTACAGAGTGATATGTTGCAAATGACAAAGTTTACTGGTGGACATGTTAACTCCTGCTGTCCAGTAACTTTGTTAACCATAAATATTCAGGAAAGTAATATTTATATAGGTAATCACAGCATTATCATTTAAAATAGAGCAGTAATCTGTGGTCCTTGGCTAATGCCTAAAAATGTTTTGAATAGATTTTAAAGGCTTAAATTAATTACTGTATGTTCAGAATAGTGAAGAATTCTTTGTATGTAAGATCCTACCTGCTGTAAATAAAACTCTATAGCTGCTTTTGAAGGGTCACAGTACAAAACTCTGGCTTTGTGAAAGCCATCTAGTTTGAGGTAATTGCACAGCTTAACCTGTGGACAGTTCTGGAAAGGGCAACTGCAACACCTTTTGGTGTTTTTCAGGCTGAGGGCTGGCTGTTCTCATGCAGGGGATGCACAGCTCTTCTATTCTGTGTAAAAAACTCAGTGCTCTCTGAACATCTGTCCGGTGTGATAAGCAAGAAATAAATCGTGCCTTTTCTTAACCTCTCTCTGGTTTTTCTTTATTAGTGATCATGAAAGGTGTGTGGCTGACAGCATTGCAGACAGAAGCTCAGCTCATCCACAGAACAGGTGCTGTAAACACAACTGCAGTAGAAAAACAATTTTGTGTGTAAACTTGGCATGTGTCAGTCTTGCCTTCCATGGGGGAAGTGAAAACTGTTCTAGCTTGGAGTGGGAGGGAAGAAGAAACCGATGCTGATAATATTAGGTGGGATCTAAAGCCACCTTCATTCTTCCACTGGGAAAAGTTCAGCATAGGATTCTTATGGATGAAATAAAAATTGATGCATTTTGTGGTAGGTAGGTAGGTGTGGCACCTGAATCTCTCTGATGCTGGTACATGGGAAGAAGCCATTTTAAAAGCCTGAAATGGCTTAGATTTGCTCTCACTTAATATGTGCAGCTGACCAGTCATGTTATCTGCACACTATTGCATTTAATACTTTGTGCAGTTTTTGCACTGCAGGGTTTTTGGTGTATTACTCACAAATCCCACGTGTGGAGTGAAGGTGTGTTGTGCTGCCCAGCCTGTGTTTGGTGTGCTCAGGCTGCCCAGGAGCAGCAGCTGCAGCAGCCCTGCCTGAGTTTCCCAGCAGCTGCAGCCTGGCCATGTTGGAAAGTCTTAAAGCCCAAATCTCTCAGTGTGCAATAATGCAGAGCCCAGGGCAGTGAATTCCTGACCTGGTCACGGGAGTGGAGAAGGATCTGGAGGTGTGTATTTTCTCTAGAGTTTACTCCTCTGTGCAAAGGACTTGAGAGGTGGTTTGAGGAGGAATTGCTGTCAGAACTCAGGAATGGAAGGATTCCAGGGAGCTTTTTGCATTTTACTCAAAACTTTCGCTTCAGTTTACTGACCTGGAGAGCAAATTAAAAAAATATGGTAAGAGAATGCTCTGACAGTCTACACACTGAGGTCTTCTGCAAAACAGATTAATGTCTTTGCGAAAAACATGAAGAAAACCCTGCTCATGACTCATTGGCTTTTTGGAAACTCTTACAGCTTTTATTGCAGGTGTGGAAACCCTAACAATCCTCTCAGTGTTAAATGGGCACTTGTGTGGAAGAGAAATAGGAGAGATGAGGGATTTTAGATGGAAAGGGAGAAGTTCACTCATCTGCCATCTCTTCTCTCCTAGTCTGGTAGAAAGACACCAATGAAGAACTTCCTGAAGTTTTAACCTCCACATTCATGTCAGTAAGTGCATCATGGCACAGCAAGGAAATGTTGGTGAGCTCCTCTCAATGCTGGATTCTCCATTTCTGGGTGTCCTGGAAGATATAACAGCTGCATTCAAAGATAATCTCATTTGTGGTATGTATCTTTTTGTGTAGTTTTGGGAAGGGTTTTGCTTTTACATCAATAAAGGTAGAATAACATGGGTTTTTTTCTATCAAACACTGTCTTTGCAAGTGCAGCTTGAAAGAGGCTCTTGATATTTGGGTTTGAAATTGCTTTAAGGATTGGGGCTTCTCTTCAGTCCATTTTGCTTAATGGCATGGCTCCTGGAAGGTCTGTTACATAATTGTTAAAACACTATTACAAAATGACTGGCTTTTCCTGAGGCAGAGCCTCAAGTGTGAGCTGATGAAACTTTCTTTGTCAAGTGTATCTAGAAAGAATGAGGTGTCATCCACATTATGGGAACTAGTGGGCTTTTGTTAATAAAAAAAACCAACCAAAAAACCCTACTCCCAAACAAAACAACAGACTCAAACTGTGAAAAGTGATTGCTGCCGTTGAGGCATCGCTTGTGCTGACAGAGCCTTTTCAGAGCATGAGAGCACTGCCAATGTCCTTGTCCCTGAACTTGCTCTCCTTTATCTGCTGAAGGGAGAGAACAGCAAGTTACTCCTGAACACTTTACTGGGTAAAGTACCCTTGCAGCTCAGCTACCTGTAGGGTTTTATGGTTAGACAGTAATTGTTGGTTGTTAAAAAACCTGGTTCCTTTCCCTGAGCCAAATGCAATCGCTTGAATGGTTTGGAACCAGGAAATGTAGTTGAGAGGTCTTATTTTCCCAAAGGTCTCCTAAACACCAAGGACTGCTTTATGTTAGAAATTGTGTAATAGTTGCTTGAAAGTTCTGCAATGTCCTTGTAGCAAGTGCTTTATTTTTAGTGTATTGAGAATGTTTTTGGGTTTTTCCTTGCTGTCCCCAAACTGACAGACCGTGGGCCTATGCTTGTCAACAACCTGGTGGACTATTACTTGGAAACCAATTCTCAGCAGGCACTGCATATTCTGTCCACTCTGCAAGAGCCTCATGACAAGGTAAAAAAAACCTTTTTATGGCAGATTTTAGCTTGGTATTGAAGCAGCCTTTAAATACCATCAGTTAAAACTCTGGGGTTCCACTCTGGTGTAGAATTACTTTCTGGTAGAGATGTAGTATCTCTGTAGTAAGAGTAGTTTAAGCTTTAAAAAAACTTCAGAGGCCTCTGTTTGTTGAGTTGCTTAAACTGACCCAATTAAGCAAAGAACCTCTAAAAAGGAAAGGGTTTGGAGGATTAATGTTCTCTCTTTACAATGCTCCTGCTGCTGGATGTGTTAGCCTAAAACAAATTGGGCATTTTGAGACCAAGTAAGGATTTTAAATAGGTTGGAAATGGCACTACAAATTGGCTGCTGCCCAGATTTTTTTGTTTTTTATTATTTACTTAAAAACATTTTGAAGTGCAGTGACTGCTTCTGGCCTGTATAGTTTGCATTTGTCTACCAGTAGTCTCAAAGTTATTGCAGGGCTCTGTTTCCTCTGGGATCCTGTATATTTGTAAAATGCCCATGGTTTCCATATTGACAAACTGCTGAATATAGATTGATGAAAAAGCATATAGAGCAGTTAAATATAAATACCTTTCTTGTCCTTTTTCTGCCACTTTGCAAAATCCTTTATCAGCATCTACTGGACAAAATTAATGATTATATGGGCAAAGCTGCTACTCGTTTACCCACCCTCTCTCTGCTGGGACATGTGATAAGACGACAACCATCTTGGAAACACAAACTTTCTCAAGCACCTCTCCTGCTTTCATTACTTAAATGTCTCAAGGTAAGAACTGTCAGTGCTGTCCATAAAATACCTGATGTAAACATGCATACAGATGCAAGGCATTCGATTCCTGTTTTGATGTCATTTAGTTAAGCCACAGTGCTATTAATATCTGCTGAATACTCTGTGCTGATCCTGTTATTGCTGACAATCTTGTTTCTAAAAGCTGCTGTCACTGGGAGTTAGGAAAGTTTATTAAAACTTTTCTGAAACACATTAAAGACAAGAGGGCCCTTGCTGAAGTTGATGGATATCTTGAATGTGAACCTAATGAGAAATACAGTAACTTCCCAGTGGTGCAATTTGAATTTGTGTGTCCTCTGCTTGCAGTGTAGATGGGCCATGCAATGGACTATTCCATGGTGAAATTACCTTGGAATTAGCACTTTCCCTTCTTAGCTACTGACATGCTGGATTACAAGGAGGTAGCTGTTCCCCCAAGCTTTGTGGGTTTTTTCCCATCTGCAGATTGATCAGGTATAATACTGTACAGTACTGTACCAGTGAATAAGGAATGGAAAGTGCTTTGAGACCTAAAATGCATTGTCAGTAATGGAATTTATTATGACAGTGAAGAGTCCACATTTAAATGTGCCATGCAGTCAAGTGCCAGCGCTCTTCAAAACAAAACCACCACAAAATTGTAACTGCCAAAGGAGCAGCTCCAGCTGCTCTTACTGGAACTCCTGATGTGCCTGACAAGATCTGTTGCCCTTTGCAGCGTGACTGAGAGAGGAGTGAAGTGTGTCAGCCAGCTGGTAGGAGTAGGATGGAGATGTGGAGGTGCTGGGGATGTGGCCAGAGGGTAGGGATGGACAGGAAATGTGCTTGGATAGGTTTTGTGTGTCTGAGGGAGAGTAGAGGCTGTAGACACACAGAGGAGGATAAATCCCTAAAAACTGACTGTCCCATCAGCCTGACTGGCTCCTGAGCCATACCCAGAGCAGCTCAGTGGCACCTGCCCACAGCCTGACCTGTGCACTGTGCACCCTGTGCTGACAAACAGAGGAGCTACCAAGGAAAATGTGTTTTAAACTGGGGAAGCAAGGAAGGAGTTCGAACATTTTCTATGTCCTTTCCTAAAATCCGATGCTCTGTTCCTGTTTCATCCAGCCAAAAGTTTGTACTGCCACATCCCTTTCTTGTGGCACGAGCCAAGGTGTTCTAGTCATTGTTTGAATTACTGCCTGGTGGAATTTCCAGCAGCCAGAGCCAGCAGCCAGGTTTAGTAGAAAAGCTTTTGACCCCTGTGTTGGTAACTGGCCAAGACACTTGAGCACCCTGATCAGATCTGCAGTTTCTGAGCCTCTGAATGCTGTGTGTGTTTAGCTCTGGGAAGGAAGGAAGGTGGCACATAAGATGCTTCACATACCGATAGTTTTTTTTACTCAGCTGTGGAACTATGGTGATGTTCCCTTTTTGAGTAAGTCAAGTGTTTGTACAGAAAAGCAGAAGAGTAGGAGCAAGAATCCCAAATCCAATTTTTCTTCAAGTTGTTCTGTATGAAAAAACTCAATAATCTTGGATCATTAAGTTCTGGTAGGTTTCAGAGGGACTGTTTCAATAGAGAACTTTTTCCATGATGATGATTCAGTGTTCACTTCATCCTTGGAAAAAATTAAGTTCAACACATTTAACTAATGCAGGTTTTTTCCCTTCTTGCAGACTGACACAGATGTAGTAGTACTCACCACAGGTGTCCTAGTGCTAATAACCATGTTGCCAATGATTCCTCAGTCTGGCAAACAGTACCTTCATGATTTCTTTGGTATCTTTGGGCGTCTCTCAGCCTGGTGCTTGCAGAATCCAGGTGAGATTTCAACTTTGTTGCATGCAGTTGTGGTTTAGCAGTATCCTTGTGACTTGTGTGCAGTTGGTGAGCACATTCTTTTGTGAGACTCTTAATGGTCTGAGATTATTTAAACACAGAAAATGATGTATTAAGCCCACAAGCTATTCTGTTCTTTGAGAGCATGGGGCAGTTCTTTGCTCAGAATTCTCTAAGTCTCTTAGAATCTTCCATGTGGTGCTGCTGCTGCATGAAATTTCACTGAACCAAAGTACTGCTCTGATGACAGTGGAAAGCAGAGACTGATCTTAATGGAGAGAGAAGGGAAAATGCTGAGATTCCCAGATATAAGTGGGGAGGGGAAAGAAGCAACGTACTAAGTTTCTTTTAATGTGCAGCTATCAATAGTCATGAAGGTTGATAAAACTGGTTTTCTCACAGCCCTGGCTTTGCTGAATTTGTTGTAAGGGATCTGGCATCTAACACCAGCAGTATCTGTGAGTGTGGCTCATGGCTGAATGAACAAATGCTGTGTTAAGCACATAGAGCTGCTATTTAGAGAGCCATTCTGCATTGCAAGGAGGATTGGAACTTCTGAGGTGGATGCTAAGATTCGTCTGTTGTGATTGCTTCTGGTGGCTACAAGCTTTTAGTTTTTACCTTTTGAAGTGAAACAAACCTTAGTTTCCTTTTTTAATCATTCAGTCAGTCTTACTCTGGCTCACTATCTAGAGGAGTTTCAGGTTTAACTTGAAAAAAAACAAAGCTGTGCTTTGAGAATGACAGCACACTGGCTGGAATTAATGGTCCTTATCTTAATTTCTGGGTTTGCTGTGAGCTGATGACTAAGTGTTGCTTGTTTTCTGAGAAGACTTCACAGTTTCACTAGGGACTATTTGTACCTCAGAAGACTTGTTCCAGTTAACATTTCAAATTTAAAAGTACTTCACTTGCATTCTTAGAACTTTTGTTCTTTTCTCCAATGTAATGAAAAAGATTCTAACTACTTTTTCCAGGTCATGTGGCAGAGATTTATCTTGTCCATCTTCATGCCAGCGTTTATTCTCTCTTTCATCGTCTTTATGGAATGTATCCTTGCAATTTTGTCTCCTTTCTGCGCTCTCACTACAGTATGAAGGAAAACCTGGAGACGTTTGAAGAAGTAGTCAAGGTAAAATGCTACTCATCTGTGTAGTATCTGAGGCAAGGAATTTATAGTTATATGTTTCAATTTAATACAAAAAATTGCTTATTAATCTGAGGGCTGATCAACAAAACAGTATAAAAACAAGCAGTTTGACTGGAAGTTCAGTTAGGATCAAGTCTTGAAGCTGTGGTGATGTGTATTAACCGTATTCATTAAATGTAACGTTCTGACTTCCTGGGATCAGTAGATTGCTCATCAGCTTTGTGTGCTTTAGTGCAATCCAGAGGTGCTGCACTGATAACAAGTCCTTCTTCTTCCTCCCAGCCAATGATGGAACATGTGCGAATTCATCCGGAGCTAGTGACTGGATCTAAGGACCATGAACTGGACCCACGAAGGTATTGTATGTTCTCTCTGCTATTAGGAAAGGCTCAAACTGAGCAGCTTTCAGTGGGGTTATTTCAGAAGGTTGCAGCAAAACCTTTTCTGTCAGCACCAGTTTCTGTGGGTTTGTTTTGCCACCCAGATTCATAGTGCACCAGGTAAACACATAGACTCATCATCCCAGCTTACAGCTGGATGAATAAGCAAAAACTGTTGTGAAAGGTCATTAACAGCAGTGTTTGGGTTCTAAATTCATTTTGTCTCTGGGATGGCATCTGTCTTCTACTTAATATCTTATTTTTATGACTTAATGATCAAACATCCTCATAAAGATCTGAAACACTTCGCCTATAATGAATAAAGTGAAACTACCAGAGATGCTTCATTGGCTGGAGGTTTGGGTCATATTCCTTGGGTTTGTTGAAGTATTCGATGGGATTTAAGCGTTTAAAATGGCTTCAGTGTGTCTTGTTTTGGTACCTAGATATTGGTTCATTTAACAGATCAGTTCTTTTAACAGGTATGTGTTAACATTATCAGCTGTATTAGTTTTCTTTAGCAATAGGCTCATTTGCCTGCAGCAGCACCACTTGCTGCTTTTCTCTTGTCTCCACAGGCCCAGCCACTGAAGAGGAGAATTTGACTCTTGTTGCTGCACAGTAGTGCTCTTGCCCTGCTTTTCAGAGCCACTAGGAAATCACTCCTAACTGGGAACCCATTGAGTGTCACAATGCTCAATTTTGCAGGGGGGAGGGTGGCACCACTCAGGAGCACAATTGGCACAAACCTACCAGTGGAAGCCTTCTGTTTTGGTATCTTGGACAGAGAATATCTTACTTTCAAAAGCATCCCAGCCTTTAATAGACAGCCTTCTGGGCTTTCTCTTCTTTACAGTGAACTTCCATCCCCTGAAATATTGGGCAGATCTAATCTGGCTGCTTAATTTAGTGAGAAGTAGTTTTCAGGATGAAGGAGGCAGTAATAGTAAAAAACATTCCCCAAACTTAGGAGGAAAAAACACAGATCTGAAACTGGCATTGCAGACAGTGTTTGCTTAAATAATACAGATTCCCTCACTGCTGGCATGTCTAAATTTTGACTACCAACATCTGAGTGTAGTTGAGCTGATTTCTACAGCTGCTGAAGCTCAGGATCAACCAAGTCTTCGTATGCTGTTCCTCCTTTCCAGAGTGCTCCATGGCAGACCTTTATGGATCTCTGTGTCAAAGCTGTTTGTCTCCTCTTTGAGACCCCCTCTCACAAGTCATCTGGTTGCCATTTCTGTCTGGTGCCTTGTTCCAGCTTGGCTGGGAGCATGCAAAGCTGTCTGGAACAAATGAGCCATCCTACAAGCCAATTCCTCCTATCTCCAAGAACTCTTGTTTTTAACAATAATTGACTAATTTACTCTTTTGGATCCAAAAACTGTCTGCAGGTGGAAAAGACTAGAAACTCATGATGTTGTGATAGAATGTGCCAAAATCTCCCTGGACCCTGCAGAAGCCTCGTATGAAGATGGTTATTACTCTGTGTCTCGGAAACTCTGCACAAGCTTAAAACATCATCAAACTGACCCCAGTGCCAGCTCTTACATTGACACACAGAGCAGCTATGGTAAGACCTGCCTGATGGCTAATTAATTGCTGGAGGAGAACTGGCCTTAGAGCAAAAAAACTCATCTCACTAATCTATCCCACTTAAAGTCTGATTTTTAGGAAGCAGAAAATAAATCACCATTAAAAAACAAATATATAGCTCTTTTTTCTATGTGCAGACATATACAGCATGTTCACAACCTGGTCTCTTCATCCCTTGTCCTCCCTACCCCAAAACAAGAGAAAGCTGGAGTATGTGATGTATTCAATAGATATTTTCTTGTGCTGGAAGAAAAGTCTCTAGCTACAAATGTCTGTGTTGAATGGATTTGAAATGCTTTGATTAAAAGCTTTTAAATCCTAGCCAGAAGAATCATGGGTTTGTATTTGATGCGTTGGATACTTTTGAATTTTGATTTTCTCTTTTTTTTCAACTTGCAGGGACTTCTACCCCATATTCCACTCCTCGGCTAACACTATCACAAATGCCAGGGCAGCTACCTCAGATTCTGAGCCCACAGTCCACGAGGCTGTCAACTGAGCCACAGCAGGTAAAGCAGAAGATGAAGCCCAGAAGTTTTCATGCTTTGCACTTTCATAGTTTCTTGTGCCAGTCTTAAAAATTCCTGGGTTTGAGATGTGCTGTGAACTCTTCAGAAGTTGGTGTTTGTTTGGCATTTAATGAATTTCCTGTGTGAGAACCTGGATCCAGGTGCCTCACATGTTCCTTTTCTGAGCTCTGCTGTGTTTTACTCTGTGCCCAGGTCACCATCTGGAGCCCTTCTGCAGTGTGTGGCATGACCACGCCACCGACATCCCCTGGCGTTGTCCCATCAGAGTCATCCCAGTCTGCATCACAACCCTACAGCAAAGCTTTTGGCACGTCTGGTACGTGCTGCATTTTGGAATTAGGCCTTCAAGGTTTATTATACTGGAAATTCTGGCTGTAAATTTTACTGGCAGTTTTTAAATGGGAGTGCCACATCATGCCAGTTGATAGACTTGAGTGATTACTCCTGTGAACTGAGTGCCTGACCTAGAGCTGTGCTGATGCAAACTGAGAAAGGAAATCTGTGAATTCAGTGCCAAAGTCTGAAACTTTTGGGAAACTGCACTTACGTATCGATAAACAGTTGAAAGAGATTTAACTAGTAAATGCTATGAGCTAGTGTTTAAAAGTACAATTCTTCACATACAATGTTCAGCTGAAAGGAGGAAGGGGGAAGCTGCTGAGACAACTTGTGCTTCTTTTCAGCAGGAGGGAAAGGAACACCTTTGGGAACACCAGCCACATCTCCTCCTCCACCCTGCACTTCAGATGACTTTGTTTCACTCCCTTCAGCTGCTGCCACACCTCCTAAAAAGGTATTACAAAATTCCTTTGCTGAACTAATATGTTTTTTTTTTTGTTGACTTGCCTTAATTCAGTGACCTTAGCTGAGAAAGAAAGATCAGAGTAGCTGGTTTATAAAAAATGTTGCATTTCAGTGCAAAAAACTCATTTTCCTCTAAGTTTAGACATCTGTTGCCACTTCCAGCTGCACAGTTGCCAACAAAATCTAAGGCAATTAATGTATTCTGGGTTTCTTTTGTTTTCCAGGAGGACAAACCAGATTCTGGGAGGCCTTTACTGTACCGACAGCAAAATGTCATAAACAGCGATAAATCATTGGGTAAACTCCATTTTCCTCTCCCCATTACAACAACCTATTGTAAACAACTCCAGTTTTTATTGACACATATTCCAATTCCCAATCACTTTCCCACAGGATTTTTTTTCCCCCTGAGTTCTTTGTAATTCCAGGATCCTGCCTTAACCTGTGATTCAACTTCACTTCTTGAGATGTTTTCGATTTCATTTTAACTATTCATGTTCAGAAATAGCTTGAGATTTTTTTTTTACCTTGCTCTCCTGCATATTTAAATATACAAATCTACACTGAAGGCTGAAAAAGGATATTTATTTTTATAAAAGCTGATTCTTTGAGGATGATTTTTTTTTAGAAGCAGCAAGTTGTATATTAAATTTTGCTTCAGTAAGTTTTATGTCCCATGTCTGTGTCCCTGCACATAAGGGTAGATATGATGCTCCTTCCTAAAGGCCTCTGGAAAAACTTTTCTATCTACAATTATATTGCTCTACTTGAACCTTTTTTAAAGTCCTGGGGAATACTGAAACCAACAGGTTGAGGAACTCAACGTTTAATAGATTCCATTTTCCATTCTCTGTCATCAACATCTGTGACAGCTGTAGAAAGGGATTTTGGCACTGTATTTGAGACCTGTGCTGTGAATTTTTACCATCTTCAAAGTGGAGATAATAGTGAGATTTAAAGCTGGTTTTCCATGTTGTACTGGAATCTGAACATTGCATTCCAAGTTAAGAACATGCAAAGTTTTTCACTGAGTTCCTGATCTGTGACTGAGCTGAGCATGAGGTTTCCATCCTGCAGGTTCAAATGCGTATCCAGCAGCTGCTGTCTCAGTTTTGATCAGTAGCCACATATTGGCAAGTTTGGATTACATCAGATTGCTAAAGTTCCTTTTTTCAGGCAGGTGCTGTGTCCTTATGGAGCCAGCTCAGAAGCTAAAGGGGAGGTTAATGCTAATGTGGAAGTAGAGCAGTCACACTGCACACGAGCCACCTTATTTTATTTATTTAAAGGGTTAAATTGCAAACAGCACATCCTTCCTCACAGAGGTTGTGCAATAGCAAATGTTAAGTTTACAAAATTACATTTTGGGATCGGGACTGACCTGGGACTGATCTCTGAACTGTTTTCCACATGGAATGGAACAGGAGTCAGATACTTCCTGCATTGAGGAAGCATCTATAGGAGGGACAAGCTTTTATTCTAAGGACCTTGCAGCAGTAAAAGACTTGTGTTTTGTGCTGTGCTAAGGCTGCAGAAAACATAACTTTCTGTTTTCTGTTTTTTTCAGACATACCCAGTAGTAAAAGTTCAGTAACCTTAAGTGATCTTGCAGAGTTTTTAGGTGGGTTGTCGTTTGAAGATAGCGCTGAGAAGGACAGAGAGGAAGGTAATGTCTGCCCTCCTTCCCTGCATCTTAGCTAAGGAAATGCTTGTCCTGTTGAAATACCAGATGCATTATGATGCTCCCCCTCTCCTCAGATGCAATATCTAAAGAGATCTCCGAGATCACGACCGATGCTGAACACATGGTGCCTAGAGGAGGATTTGACTCCCCGTTTTACCGCACAAACGAAAGTCTGTCAGGCTCTCAGAAGAAGACCCACTCAGCAGCCTCCAGTGTTCAGGGACACAGTCAGACCTCTGAGCCTTTAACATCTCTGGACAAGCCTGGGCCTGAGGGTGCACGGGAAACACCCAAACAAACGTTTACTCCCATAGACAAGCCCTGTGGAGGCCCTGGGGAAAGCCCTGCTGGGAACAGGGAAGGAACCTCTGGGGAGCCAAGTATTCTCACTCCCAGCCCTTGCAAAGTACCAGCGCAAAGGAGAGTGGTGTTTGGGAGTGGGCAGCCTCCCCTCTATGAGCACCTCTTCGAGGTTGCATTACCAAAGACTGCCTACCTCTTTGTTGGCAAGAAGACTGAGGAGCTGCTAAAGAAAGCCAAGGGAGCCCAGGATGAAGACTGCGTGTCCTCGACTTCTCCCGTGGAGGTGCTGGACAGGCTGATTCAGCAGGGAGCAGATGCACACACTAAGGAGCTGAACAAGTAGGTGACTGAAAATCTTACTTTGCAGACTTTATTGTTACTCTTTCTTGTGCTGGCTTAATTTTAATCTGTGCTGGAAAAGCAGCTGCACAGTTCCTCCCTAATCTTTTTATACCAACTGACCTTAATTGTACTTTTACCAGGCTATAAGCTCTTTTGAGGCAAACATTCCATTTTTATACTTAAACTTACCTGTTAATGCTGCATTTTCTTTTTTCAGATTGTCTCTGCCAAGCAAATCTGCTGACTGGACTCACTTCGGAGGTGAGGAAATTTCTCATGTGTTTTGGCAATCTGTTCCTCTATTATTAGACTTGCTTAAACAATGACCTGCATGCTTTTTGCTTGTGGATTTTTAAATAATGCTGCAGAAAGATGATGCCCTCCACTAAGTCATGGTTTATCTGCTTAAGCAGATAGCTGTGCTCTCACACAGGCAGATGAACTACTTTTTTCATCTTGGAAAAGTGCAAGTTTCTAGACACTTCTGCTTTTGACCATTGCAGATTTGCTAAGCTTCGGAGTGCAGCTGGTCATCTTACAGATCCTTCCACCTTCTCACTGCTTGTTAAATATAAAACTGATTGTTTTTCTTGCTTATTTATGTGTCTGTGTCTTAGTTTTGTGCTCTAAGGCTTCTGTGGTGGTAACAGCTTAGCTTTTCTTTCCTTAATCAAAGGAGCAATCCATTTGAGCCATATACACATTGCTCTGGGAAAAATGTTTACAACTTAATGTTGGCGATCAAATAGAGCAGAGAGTGCAGCTCAGTAATCTCTTCTGTCTCCCACTCCAGGTTCTCCCCCTTCAGATGAGATTCACACCCTGAGGAACCAACTGCTTCTGCTGCACAACCAGCTGCTGTACGAGCGCTTCAAGAGGCAGCAGCACGCGCTGCGCAACCGCCGCCTCCTGCGCAAAGTCATCAAAGCCACGGCTCTGGAGGAGCACAACGCTGCCATGGTGAGCAGGGCTGCAGCTCCACCAGAGGCTGAGACACACCGCTGCTGCAAGTGTTAATTGGCCTGGCTGGTGCCTTTTGGTACCACTCAATTAACAAAGAAGCCTCATTTGTCACCTTGTTGAAGTCGGTGTTTGTGGAGTGACTCATGTACAAATTCCGTGTGTTGTCATTATTAATGTCAGTAGTTTGGAGCTGACTGCAGGCAGCTGAACCCTTCATGCCTGACCCCTGCCAGCACTTGCCTTTGGATAATGGTAAAGGCTTCCCTGTTAATGGAGGGTTGTTCAGTGCCTGGATGAATGCCTTATTGCATATTTGATAAAGTGTCCTTTTGCTCCTCAGTTGAGGAGTAACAGCAAAGGCTTTGAAAACCTTTTCCAGAGGTGTTTACTGTCATAGACTTTGAAGTTATAAGTGCACTGAAGGATGTCTCAGTACAGATTTAGGTGTGTTGCATTCTGTATTTTCATGTTATAGCTAATTCCATCGACAGTTTCACCCTCTGATAATTTACTACAGGAGCCAAAAATAGACTTCCAAGTAGGTTTTGGAAGATGAACTGTTGATTCAGCTGTGAGGCCCAAGTCTGTGTTGAAAGCATGAGAGGCACTGGAAAAGTAGAATGTTGCTCATTGTGCCTTTGAATGTGGCTGTGAGTTTTCAGCCCATCCACTCTTGTCACCATTTCATCTCCTTTTCAGCCAAAACCAAGCCAAAACTCCCAAAGCCTTGAGAACATGCTCTGTTTAAAATGTTGTATGTGTGAAAAAGTGTTTGCCTGCTTGCTGATAATGGCAGCTTTGTTTGGCTGAGGATAGATGTCCTAACTGCTAAGCCTGTGTCTTGTCTAATGCCTCATGTGGGATTCTTAACAGAAAGATCAGCTGAAACTGCAGGAAAAGGAGATCCACGCCTTGAAACTGAGTCTGCAGAAAGAACAAGCGAGGTACCACCAGTTTCAGGAGGAACATGATAATATTGTGGCTCAGCTTCACAGCCAGATCCGACAGCTGCAGCACGACCGGGAGGAATTCTACAACCAGAGCCAGGAATTGCAGGTATGAAGCATCAACAAATTTGTTTTCTACTTACAGGTTTTAAAAATAACTTTCTTAATAACAAGGCATGCAATACCTGAGAGAAAGCTGCATGTTTTTATTAGAGATACTGTCCTGATTCAGAGTAAGACAGTGCTTAAGTGGAAGTGCTTAACTTAGTTGTTGTCCTTTTATAGTTGGGTTTTGTCCTGTCTTCAGCTTGAAAATAGGAAAAGGCAGGTTCTTAGCTGATTTGGAGGGGTCAATATGAACTGATTTCAAGTGCTGGGGGTTTTACAGCCTCCCAGCCCTGTGCCCTTGCTGTCCTTAGTGAAGTTGCAGAACCCTGAGTAATTTTTTTGTCACTTCAACAGACCAAGCTGGAAGACTGCAGGAACATGATAGCAGATCTGAGGTTAGAATTAAAGAAGGCCAACAACAAGGTGTGTCACACTGAATTGCTGCTTAGCCAAGTTTCTCAAAAGGTAAGAGAAGTCAGTGTTCTCAGGGTCCCTTTGTGTCTTTCTGATTATTTTTTATCTGGTAATTTTCTTTCTTGTTCTGAAAGAAGCCTGTGCTGAGATCCATAGAGTCTGATATTAATTGCACAAAAGCTACACAGAAAAATGTGTTTTGTTGAAGAAACTCTAAACACAGTTCAAATGCTTCTGAAATTTCTTATGTTGGCTTTTTCCACAGCAGGAATTTGCAGATTGAGCATTACAAATTTGTATTAAAGTTCTGCTAAATCTCAACCTCTGATGGATATTGTTTATGTCAGAAGTTGAATGGAAAGTTCTTTATGAAAAAAAATTATTTAACACTCAACTACCAATGATGCATTGGATTTTAGCCTTTGTCTCCCTTCTTTATAAAAACACCCTGTGAACACGGTGCCTGTCTGGGAGCTGGGACTCTCCTGCTGAAGTGTTCATCCCAGTGTTGGATTGTGTTCCATTTCCCTTCCCAGCTTTCCAACAGTGAGTCGGTGCAACAGCAGATGGAGTTCTTGAACAGGCAGCTGCTGGTTCTTGGGGAGGTCAATGAGCTGTACCTGGAGCAGCTGCAGCACAAGCACACAGACACTACAAAGGTACCAGTGCAGAGAATTTTTGGGGAGGCTTCCCTTGAGGTCATCATCCAGCAGTTCCCAGCCCTGAGTTCAGAAGGAAAGGCCTTAACAGATTCTTTGTTCTGAAATTGATTTTCAGGGATTTGATTTCATATTTGAACTTCTGTTCAGATATTTTGTGCCCTGTAGGTTTGAGGAATGTCTTCAGTTGAGGCTCAGAAAGTTGCTGGGGTGCACCTGGGATCAGTTTTAGCCACCTGATGTAAATTCTGAGCAATTTCTTTTCCAAAGGCTGAGACTTTACTGTGCTCAAATATAACTGACATCAGATTGGTGGTGAAATAATGCAGGGTAGTAGTGCCAGAATTTGTGGAAAGATCTTAACAAGGATTTTACAGCTTTTTGTGAGGTGTTACTTCAAAATGAGCATCTCAGCCTTCCCACTCAGTCATTTTTCTATTAAAAGTTACCAGTAACTTCACTAAAACTTCTGTGGTTCATATGGTTTTACTTCCTGACTTCAAAGAAACCTTTTACTAATTAGAAGCAAGTAACTTACACAACAATATAACTGCTCCTGCGTGAGAGCATGTAATTAAAGAAGGTGAATAATGCTGGTATTTAATGAAGGTTGTGTTGGAAAAATGGATTTAAAATGGAGTTTGTCTACTCTAATCCAGTGCAGAACTGGCAAGAGTGCTTTGATGAAAAGAGGTTTTCATAAGGAGCATTATTGTGCTAATAAATTCCAGTGATGTGTAGTTATTTTAATAGTGTACATCCTCGGCAGGGCTGGTTTTCTATATCTGTTTTTAGAAATGCTGCTTTTATTCTAGCTTGCTTTAAAATGTGCCTATTTATAACATCAGAAACATGTCTAAACACCAATAAAAATAACACAGGATCAAATTATACTTTACCATTGTGTTGTTTGCCTCGAGGAGGTTGAAATGTTGCACGCTGCTTTTCGGAAAGAACTGGAGAAAGCAAAGTTGTGTGTTCAGCAGCAAAGCCAAAGGCTTGATGCTTCCCAGAAAAGGATAGCTGAACTGGAATCTCAGCTTGCAAAAAAGGACCACCTCTTCCTGGAGCAAAAGAAATACCTGGAAGATGTTAAAATCCAAGCAAGGTAGGGGCTTCTTATGTAACATTTCAGCTGTGCTTTGGCGTGCACTGTCATAGCTGAGGCAAAATCCGGAGATTTTGGACATTCTGGTTTCTCTCTTTGCCCAGGGGTCAGCTGCAGGCAGTAGAAAGCAGGTACAAGGCCCAGAAAAGAATCACCCAGGCATTTGAGCTGGAGATCTTGGATCTGTTTGGGCGACTGGAGAAGAGCAGCCTACTGAAAAAACTTGAAGATGATAAAACAGAAGCAGCTGAAGCAGCAGAAGAAAGGTGAGGGTGGTGCTGTGAAATCCACAGAACCCATGTGGGATTGTTGCCTGTTTGGGACTTAAAACAGTGGATGTTGCAAAGCTGTGTGTGTGACACATCTGGTTACCCCCTGTCACTCCTGCTTCGCCCCAGAACTCTGAAAGGAAACCTCTTGAAGTACATACCCAGAGGCAGAAATGGAAAGTAATCAAAGCAATGTGCCCTGGCCAGCATTTCCCCCTCCACTGTTTACTTGCTGTGGTTTCCTTGACTCTGTGTCCTCTCTCTTCCCCAAGCAGGCTGGATTGTGGTAATGAAGATACAACAGGACACAGTGAAGAAACCATGGGTAGAAATGGAGAGACCAAACCTCCCAGCACCCGAGGCAGCAGTAGCAGTAAGGGGGGCAGCAGCAGCGAGCTCTCCACCCCAGAAAAACCCCAGAACCAGAGGCTGAGCAGTCGCTGGGAGACATCTGTGTTGCTGGAGCCCTCGACTACTGTCCC
Organism: Erpornis zantholeuca; assembly: GCA_013400515.1. Lineage (NCBI taxonomy): Eukaryota > Metazoa > Chordata > Aves > Passeriformes > Timaliidae > Erpornis > Erpornis zantholeuca. Next base: position 348,122 of record VZTN01002208.1, on the reverse strand, counting down.
ACTGACTGTAGGTTCACTCCCCAGCTCCAAGAGCTTCCTTGGAATGAAGGCACGAGAATTATTTCGCAACAAGAGTGAGAGCCAGTGTGATGAGGAGGGGTTCACCATCAACAGGCTGTCTGATGCCCTAAAAACTGAACTATGTAAAGATCCAAGCATGGAGTCAAAGGCCCCTCCAAGCCCCGATAACCTCTCGCCTAAGCTCCAGGAAAGCAGTGTTGGACAGCTTCATATCATGGACTACAATGAAACTCATCATGACCACAGTTAAAGAGGAAGACAGTCAATCAGTGTTATTTTCATATTCTTGGCATAGAACAGGAGGCGTGAGTGCAAGTTTAACTAAAAGCTTTTACGTTTCTTTGGTCTGAGCAGTGGCTCATGCAGCGGAGCAGGATCAATGGCCAGGAACGGAAGGAGGCTGCTGAATGAATGCAAAGTGGATTTTTGGGTCTGGAATTGAAAATGCCCAGCCTAACTCTTGCTTCTTTCTCAAATTCAATCCTTAGCAGCGTGTACTAATTTGAAGGGACAACTGTTAGCATTTGCAAGTATTTTTTTTCCCTTTCTCCCTGTCCCCGGTTGAGTGGCTGCGTTTATGAACTTGAGTGCAATATGAGGCCAAATTAACATTTGTGAGTTTACTCTGAATGCTTTGTATTTCCTTGCAAGCTTCCCATTTAGAGCAGTTGGTTGTGCTGCCTGTCCAGGTGACTTCGGTTCCTTTCATCCTGGAAAGGAGCAGCACTAGGATTTCCAGTGCATTCTCTATTTTTGCCTGTCCACTGTCCCACATCCCTCAGAGCCCAGCCTTCATTAAGTTGGAGTCTGATTGAATACCCAAATGTCTAAAGAACATTGTACCTCTGCAGAATGATTCATTCACCCTGATTCATGATCATGTTTATATTGTCCTTAACATTTCCTGGAAAGTTGTGTTTGAGCAGACAAAAAGGAACTGGAGCTTGTAATGCAGAAGAGACCATAAATGCTGAAGACTTGTTAAAACACCAACTTCAGATCTTCTTGGTGTTTGAAGTGTTTGCCTGACAGACTGTGATTGACCTCACACTGGCTCATATGGGAAAGCAATTGGGGTGGGAGAAAAGGGAAGAGGAAGCTTTACTCAAATAGGGAGAGGATGCAGAACATGGAGGTAGAACTCCAAGCTTATGAAGATCTGCAGAGGAGGATTTGCTTCTCTAATCAGGGAAATGTACTGCCTCACCCTCCTTCATAGTTCTGCTCTTTGTTCCTGGTCTGAACAAGACCACTGTGTTTTGAGTCCAAGAAATTGGCTTCATTCTTCCTGGGAATACGTTTTCAGGCTTGACTTGGAGAACATGGTTTCCTTTGAATGCTCTTCTACTCAGATTGCAGCACATTTTCAGTTCAGCAATGTCAGTGTGGCTCTAGGTGTCTCCCCTTCACCCTCATCCTACTTCCTTAGATGACAAGGCTGAGGAGGAATCCTGCTCAAACTGAAATCAGAATCGTAGCATGAAGCCTTTTGGTGTTAATCATGATTTAAGTCAATGATGAGCCTTCTGTGAAGGAGGATTGTGGGATCAGGGCTTGTCAGTGGTCAGACTCAATCTCCTTTGTGACAGAACAGGGCCTGGTTAGGAAGGCAGTGCTTGTTTTAAATGTCCCATGTGGCTGGGTCCAGGTGTACCCAGACGGTTCAGGCTTCACAGTTCCCCTGCATCACACGTGGCCTCTTCTCCTAAACATTCTGTGGGTGGCAGCTGCTGTTTACAAACCACCTCACGTAGAAATCAAGTCCAAGCACACTTGCATTTGTAGTTCAAATCCCTTCTTAGCCCGGGTGGGAAGGAGACTGTCAGAGCAGCTGGTGCCCAGCTCACTTGCCCTTGACAGGACTCATCCTCCCATTTCCGCCTCCTCCGTAACTCCAAGGTCTGAATACATTTCTGCCTGTCTTAAATTATTCTCCGTGTCCTTTCGGTTGGTCAGTCCGAACTCTGAGAGTAGAGGTGAACTTCAGTGGTTGTGTCAAAGCTGACTCTGCATGGAGTAGAGAGTAGAGAGTTGGTTGTAAGTGACAGCCTGGTTTTGTCGGCGTCTTTAGGCTTTCTCAGACGTAGTGGTAGCAAACGTGGTAGCGCGTGTTTCGGGAAGATTTGGAGGTTTCCTGCCCCTTTCCCCCTGGATCCCAGCCCTGGGAGTGAACGGTTTGCACACAGAGGGCTTGATGGGCCAGCTCTGCCAGGAATGCTGGAGGAGCTCATTCCCATCCCGCTCTGCCGAGCCCGGATCTGGCGTTCCCAGGAGAGGCAGGTTTTGTGTTGGTCACAAAAATGCCCTGGCAGCAACGCAAGCTCTTTGGTAAGGTGGCTTTTTTCTTCTTTTAAACAGGATTTTAGCATCGGGATAGTAATGGAAACCACTTTAGGTTTGTTTATGGACCACAAAGATTATGGAGGAACAAATTTTGCAATTTTCTTTCGTAAGTCTAAAAATCATGGATCTGCTGTATGTAGTTAACTTGCAGTTTGTTTGGAGGGGTCCCATCAGTGAAGTGGAAACAGATTTTTTTAACTGACTGCTTTTAGTTAAATCTAAAATTGCTGTCTTTGTCAAGTTAATCTGTTCCCTGCCTCGCTCTTTGTAAGCATGTTAAACAATCCACATTAAATGCCATAAATATGAAATACGAGGAAATGGTACAATCGTAAGCTAAAGAGAACTTAAACCAAAAGGAGGTTTTGCTGTCCTTATTAGAATGTTCTAAAATGTCAAGGCAGTTGCTTGTGTTTAACTGTGAACAAATAAAATGTATTGTTTTGCACTACTCTGTGTTAAATTCCCTGCCAGCTGACTTCTTTGGGACCAAAACACGCAGAAAGAAGTTCAGTGTCCAAACATCTTCCCAGGTGGGACAGTCCAGAGCAGGTCAGTGCTGCTGTCCTTTTGCACAGGATTCACCAGTAGAAGCTCATTTTTCTGCATGGAGCCAAAGCCTTTTTTCTTCTGTGACAAACAAACTCACCAACAATGTGCCAGTGTAATCCTTAAATGAACTGCAAACAGTTCAGTGCTGCAAATCTGCGGGTGAGCTTCTGCATGGCCTTGCTCCTGCAGGCCAGGACTGCCCAGTGATTAGGGAAATTAATAGCTGGAAATGTCAGAGCCTTGTTTGCAAATCTGGGGCTGCTGTCAGGAGCTGGCTCTGTCCCTGGCTCTGCTTTTCCCTTCCACACCCTGCTCAAGACCACAGTGCACACACAAGGACACTTCCTCAGACCACGAGGAATTTTGGGGCCACTTTGTTCTAAGCTTAAGCTGGTGAGGTAAGGTCATTCTCTTGTTTTGCTTTTTTTTCCCAGACTGGCACTTTCTCACTGGTTCTGGTCTGACATTGTCTTTTATTTGCTTGTTTGTTTGTTTTCTTCTTGCAATAAATGAACATTTGAAAAATTGCTCGCAGCAGTTCAGTAATCCATACACAAGCCTCAGCATTCCAGTTAAGCACTGAGTATAATTCTTAGATGTGAGCAACACATGCAAGGGCCTAAGTTGTGCAAGTGACACATTGTGAACATGTGTCATTGTGAACATGTGTCATTGTGAACATGCTTTGGCCTAGGAATGAGGTTTATGGAGAATTTTGCACAGAAATTACCATAAACACCATCTGGGAGCTCAGTGCCATAGAAAGTTGTTTGGACCCCTGCACTGGGATTTGTTCTACAGCATGGGGTAGGAAAATGAAAACACAGCACAAAGTGAGTTTAGCTTGCCCTTATACAGAACAGGTTTAAAATAAGGCATCCCTTAAGCCTGGCATTGCAAAGCTGCACTTGCCAGTGTAAAAAAATAATTAGTTAAAAATTACCCACAGAAGTGTGTGACTGGTGTAAAAAAGAGAAAAATTAAGTGCCTTCCTCACTCACTAAAGCCAAGTAGTACATTTGGTAGTTCATAACGCAGCTAATAAACACACAGGAGACATTAGGGAAGGAAATACTTCAAATTCAGGAAATTAAAATATCTTTGCTGATTGATCCTGCTGATTTGTGGAACTACTTAGCTGCTGGCACAATGGTGGATTTTAAAAGTGGTTACAAAATAGGAAATCACAGGAGTGGAGCTGCTTCATCTGTGCATACTCAGGAGCTCCGCAGAGGAAGCCTGGTTTGCATTCCCATGGGCTTTGCTTTCCAGACAAGACTATTCCAAACAATTGACTTGTAGTCGTCATGATTTTGGTGTCTGTGGGCTTTACTTGGCTGAACCTTTTTCTCCTGAAAGCTTTTTCACTCTGAGTGCACCCTTTGGGCTGGCTGATCTTTCCTGCCAGACTTTATTCTTGGTTTCTGCAAATCTGCTTCTGCTTGCTGTACTCGGTGTTCAGCTGATGAAAAGCTCAGACTGGTGCTGCACCACCACCGAGGGAATTCAGGAGTCCCAGGAAAACAGCTCTCCTGCCTCGGGGTGTTTATGATGTGGGAACAGGGTGGTGGTGACAGGGAACAGCCGATGGCTCTTCTGAAATTACAGCTCAGGGGATGGGAGCGGGAGCAGGTGACCCTGCAGCGCCCTGGGCTCTATCCCAGGGGTGGGACACCTGTAACCAGTGTTAAAAAGGCCCTGTGGATTCAGGTCTGGGGGACAGCAGGATTGTTGGAACTGTTTAAAAGTTGCTTTTGAGAGGTTTGGACACTGATGCGAGGCGGCCGCTAGAGGCCCTGCCAAGCCCATCCCTTCGCGTCAGCTTCCATGGCGACTTTGGGATGCTGAGTTTCCTCTCTCCCTTGAATCGTCCCTTCTGGTTCCCTCCAGAGCCCAGCAGCATTCCTGACACTTCCTCTGAATTTCTCAGGGTCTGAGCTATGCCCTGTCTTTCCACATGTGAGACGCTAGAACCACATATTGAACATACAGAGTTTTATCACAGAATGGTTTATCACGGAATTGTTTGGGTTGGAAGGGACTTTTAAAGCTCATCCAGTCCAACCCTCTGCAGCCAGTGGGGACATCTTCAGCTAGAACATGTTGCCCAGGTTGACAAAAGCCTGGTTTGACCCTTAGCCAAATCAAGGGAAGCACAGAGATAATTCATGCAGATGCCAGAATTCTGTTGAGATTTTCTATTACGATTAGAGCTCATATTTCTATTTCAGCCTTTGAACAAAAAAGAAGCATTTATTTCCTGGACTAACTGACAGATCTGTAGGAAAGTCAGTCTGGTGCCCTGCCTGGTTTCTCAGTGTGTATCTTGCAATTTTATGCTCACCGAGGCTAAAGTAAAACTTTATTGCACTTTTGTGTTTGGCATTTACATCCTGTTTATGTAAATTCTTCAAACAGCTTGATTTGTAGTAGAGAAAAACAATCCTTGCTGTATCTTTTTGTCTTTTGAAGTGTCCATCCACTCTGGAAGAGGAGAACTTGTATGGAAATTAAGTAATTTGTCTGGATGTTTTTGTGAGACTTAACTTTGCAGTCTTCCAACAGATTCTGGTCTTGTCATTATCAAACCTCAGACTGCAAGTTTTATGCACTCATTTTTCTACTTGGGTCTTAAAATTCTGGCTGCATGACACTGACTGAAAGGATAGGGCTAGGCTAGAAATTATTACTAAGATTCAGGAGCTGTTTCTTGTGTGTATGAATCTTATTAAGATTTGGGAACTTTTTTGTGTGTATCACCTTGGTCAAGTGCAAAATGACAACTGCACTGGGGTTTTGAGCAGCAGCAGTGGACTGTGTTTGTAGGACTGTTCTGACAAACCATTTGTGCTGTGCTCATCCCTGCAAGCTGAAAGGGAGCTACAAACTGGAGGATAATTTGGTCTCCTCACAGCCTGTGTGTTCAAATTTAAACCATGGGACAGGGCCAGGGAGGTTGGAAACAAGATCTGGGAATAGCATCCCTTGTGTCCCCAACACTTGTCATCGTTCAGTCCTCGCAGCTTGTCCCAAAAAGCTTTCCAGGACAGCAACTGTCACTGGACACTTGTCTGCACCATGGAACACAACAGGGCAGCTGCCACAACTTGGATTTTTCAGCCTGAAGCTGCCTCTGCCCCAGGGATCTCAAGTGAAGCCAGAGAGGGTGACAGTGACATTCCACTGGCTGTGGCCCCACTAGGGCCACAGAGTTGCTCTGTGATCCTCTGTTACCATTTTGAGTTCACCAAGGTTCAGCTCAGTTGGATCAAATCTCCCTAAAAATAGGGCCCTACTCCAGACTGGGTGGGTGCATTGCAGTACAAGGGGATAGGGGAAAGGAAAAAGGTGCAAAACAATGTGGGGTCATGTGAGGAATAAAAATGCTCCTGAAAATACTTTCCATTTCATCTGAGCTGTCATTCCTTCCTGTGCCCCTCTTCTGTATTAATTCCCCCTCTTAATTTTTGCTCCTTGTTGCCAAAAATGTATGATTTTAAGGGAACAGCTTTCTCACAGTATTAACAAACTGAGCCAGGTATGCAAGGGGAAATTGTTTATTCAAGAGGGTCTTCCAGCAGGAAGCAAAGAGCAGGAGGTAATTTGCCAGTGGGAGGGGAAAAGAGCAGCCAGATACAGGGAGGACACTGTTATTTAGGAAGGGATTTAGGGTCTGAGTATGTGCTGCATATTTCAAGCCCCAGGGCCATCATGGGCCTGCCCCTTAGCTGGGACATCTGGGTAGGGTAATGCTAACCTTGCCTTGAAACAGGGAAAGCACAGACAGTTTAATTTGCAACTTGAACAGGAACCATCTGAACATGATGGTCCCACCACGTTCCCATGGATCACATGGAGTGGAAATGGCTTTTATTTTGGAGAGGTCTGAGGAGCACAGAGGTGTTTTGCCCACATTTGGCTATTTTCAGTACACACAAACTAAGGGCAAAGTGAGCTCCACTCTCCTTTGCATCTCCAGCTGTGAGAGCACAGGGGTCAAACAGGTGTAAGGGGAGATGTTCTGTGGAGTGAGGAGCTGAAGGAGGACGCAGCAGAGCACAGCTGAAGCACACTGGCCTCTGTAGCCTGTGGCAGGTATGGAGACCTCCTTAATGCGCTGTAAACAGGAATTCTATGGTCCAGATAACCATAAATTTCTATGGGGGTGAGAGAATCTTAGAGACAAGTCTAAATGTCGAAGACATGTCTGAATCCATAATGCCAGGCCTTTGCTGCTCTGTATCACGTCCTTCACACAGGCAGGTTCTTCACCCTGCTGGCTGTGCCCAGGGAGGGATGTTCCTCAGGAAGGAGGCTGAGAAAATGTAAAATCCCATTTCAAGTAGCTTGTCCAAGATTCATTCCTGAGAAATTAGAACTTGATGACTCCTGGCCGTTTCCTGCTCCCACTGCAGTGCTGGTTCCAGGGACCAGCTGTAGCTACAGCTACTTCTGTTGAGATATGACTTTGAGGAGGAGTGGGAATATCAGCAAGGGAGAGCGAATGCATCTGGTCCCAGGCTGGCTGCAGGACAACTCTTCAGAAAGTGGACTCAGGACGGATCTCTAGTGTTCATTTCACTGTCTTTAATCAGCCAGGTGTTAAAGATGATGAGCAGAAGCTTCAGGAGCTTTGATCCCTTTTTAATACGGGTGTTTTCCTGGTGGCCTCCAGGGAGCTTTTTGTTGCAGACGTTGATTTTCAGCGAGATATGTCTGGAAATCTTTATCCTGCAAGTGTACATTATGTCTGTTACCAACGGAGGTGGGAGCTGCAAGGTGCACAGCAGATGGTGTTTGGGAAGTGGGTGTCTCCTTCTTGGGCATGGCACGTCCCCGACTCACTTTGTACAGCACGTGCCTCTTCATGTAGGTTATCCAGTCATTCATGTTGTCGATAACGATGGGGATGAGGCTCACCACCCCTCCATAGCGATGCCTTGCTTCTTCTAAGCTCAGGTAATTCACAACACCGTGGGGGTAGCTGTGGGACAGAGGGAAACAATTGGCAGAGGAGTCCCAGCAGTGCAACCCTGGGAGCCACCCTCAGACCCCCCATGGAAGAGCAAGATTGCACAGGCAGTCGTTTCTCAAAAACAGAAAAGCGTGGATAGAACTGCATGTTGAGGAGTGAGTCCTGCCAGAAACCACCCTGGCACAGATCTGGAAGTCTTGGAGAGGACATACAGACACTTGCCCTGCAGAAATTAGCTCTGTGCAGAGGAGTAGCAGGAGGCAGGAGCAGGTAACCTGCCCGAGCACTGCATGGACCTCAGGGCGCTCTCCTGCCCTGCCATGCAGCAGCAAAGAGGATGGACAAACAAACCAGCACTTGTTTTGTGAATAGACACTGGCAGTGTTTTCCCAACAGCTGGAACAGGAACCTGGGGAGGACCTCATACCCTCACTAAAGCCAGGAAGGTGCTGTGACAAAAGTGTGGAGAAGCCAGGTGGGAATGTGCAGTGCCAATCCCCCAGCACTGACACAAGTGCCAGGAGCTGAGCTGAGGAGGCACCTACGTGGCTCGGATGGCAGTGAAGTCGTTGCTGTCATTAAGGAGCACTTTGCACTTCTCCAAAAGGCCATTGCTCACACTGTCCCCGGGGTGCACCATTTCCAGCCTGTGGCAGAGGCTGCGGAGGTCGTTGCAGATGGAGATGAACATGTTGAGGATGCGCCTGTCGGTGGCATTGTAACAGTGGTGGTCCTTGTAAAACTGGACCTGCACAGGGGGAAAACCAGGGGTCAGGGATGTCAAACTGCACTGAATTCATGCTGCAAAACTGCTCAGGTTAGTGAGGGGAAGCTGCTTTCTCTTGTGGCTCTCAGGTGTGAGTGCTGTGGGATGTTTACGCATCATTCCTCATGACTGAGGGAGGCTGGAGTAAGGGATCTGTCCATCAGCACACTGGGCCTTCCTCACCCTTAGGGGTGCAGGAGTGCACAGCCAAACCCATCCATGCTGGCAGCACTGCAGGAACAGGCTGAGTGTGTGGGGGGTATTCTGTCTGCTCCCTCTGCCCCTGCCACAGCTGCCTGGGCAGAGCAGGCTGGGAAGGGAGGGCAGCCACCAAACTGGGCATGGTTTGGAGTGATGTGCCTGCATCGTGCATCCTTTGTGGGTCTTTATCTGGCACATGACTGCAAACTCAACCCATTTAACATAAATTGCCCTGGCTAACCTGCTAGAGCAATGCTATTCCCTGCTTGCCCTGAGCAGTTGTGTTACTCTGACTGATGGCATTGCATGAGGAAATGTTATGCCAAGGGATTAAGTATCTTCTCCAAAGAAATTACAGGCTCTTCAGAATACAAAATTTTGAGTGGCTGGTTGGCAGCCAGCACTGGGCTCCAACACCTCCAGTGCTTTCTGTAAGGTTCCAAGACAAGAGGGAGTGGCTGTTCCAACATGGATATGGTCTCTGCATACAGAAAAGCCATGGAATGTGCTTGGCCAAATTCTCAGCAGGTTTGTAAGAAAAATAAAAAATGGCCCCAAAAGGTCCATTTCCACTACAGATTCCTCCTTCCACACTCTTTGCTGAGTGCTGTGTCCTTGTGAGTGGCAGCATTTTTTACTGCTGCTGTGAGGAGAAATAGTCCTAAGGAGAGTATCAATTTAGCCTGGATGTTCACCAGTGGGATAACAGCACCTGTCCACATCGACAACAGAGAGTTAATGCACCTGAGTGACCAGGACAGGGACCAGGACTAGAGGAACAACTTGCAAGGGCTGTCCAGCTCTGCACAAGGCAGACTTTATACCCTCCTGTATAGAAATCTTTAAAGAGCTGTTGCCATTGCCTGACTGTGGTGTGCACTCCCACCTTTCCACCTCCCTATGCTCTCCTCCCTTCCCTGAGAAATGTCATCACTCCATGCTAAAAATGCTGCTGGGGGGGTGGAAATTTAGCCATGTCCCAGTGCAATATAATTTTTTTCCTGTAGTGTCTATGTTTCCATGCAAAGAAAGCTGGCAGTCAAGTCAGCTGTGGGCTGAGGCCACACACATTTCTGTGTTTGCTGCTTTTATTCTTGTGCCCTCCCATGGCAAATTAAAAATAGGGAGAATGGCAGTGAACTAAAATGGGTGCCTGCTTTTGTCACCAGTGGAGTTTCTTTGGTAGGGGTTTGGATTTTGCTCAGTGCATCACCAGTGCATGCTGCACCAATTTCTCCCTGTCCTTCCCAGTAATTTGCTCTTTTCCCTTTCCCACCCTCCCCCTCAGGAGCAGAGCTTGCCACCACTGGGTTTCTCTGTTGTGTCACAGAGGAGGCTGTGGATCCCTGTGATTCTGAGGTCACCACCCACCAGGTCTCACCCCCACCACGAGCAGCCCTTCCACCTCTGCCAAGAAGCACCACTGGAATATCAGTGCTTCTAAAAACACAACATCTCAATGCCTCTTTTTGGAATAAAAAGGCTCAGTGCAATGTTTGTCACAATCCTCTTCAATGCAATGAGCAAAGCCCTTAAATTAGGGAGAAGCAGCCCTTGGAAAAGACAACCAGCTCATTCTGTGTCCTAATCCTGACAGCTTTCACTCTGCCTTTGGCATCCATCTGAGTTTTGTGCCCGAGTTCGGATGTCTCAAATCCACAATTCTGATTTTATTTAGATTTTTCTTCCCCCTTCTGTCTCCAGGTGGTCTAAGTTCTACTTTTAAGTACACCATGTTATAAAAATTCCAAGACAATTCACTTACCAGCCCAGAAAACCCTTTGCCCACTTGGGACTTTCAGCCCTCGATCCATCATCCTCCCTCTGTAACACAGCCATTATTTTTAATAAGCACTATAGAAAGATACAGCAGCACCAATACCAGGGGGAAGAGCCAGGCATGCTGCTTCCTACAAGTCAAGGATTACAGATTCCATGTGTGGCTGGGGAAGGAGCCTTGGTTTGATTGTTTTCCTGTACCCTATATTTCTGGCAGTGTTAAACCACACCAGAAAACGCTGCCGAGCGATGAGATTCCTGCTGCGATAATGGGAAGCCCTCACACAGGTGCTTCTCTCCCCACATCTCGAGTCACACACAAGCGTTACTGGAGAGTTTTTGTCCATCTTCCCTCAATAAAAAAACCCCATTTCTTGCTGCCTGGAGTGGCCCCAGGTGCAGGCCGGCCCCGTGCTGTCCCTGTCCCCACAGCTCTGTGCCGAATGCTTTGTACCTGGGTGATGGACGACACAGGTCGGATCAAGTCGTGGGCTTCCTCCCGGGTGTGTTCCAGCGCTCTGACAAATGAGAACTGCTGCTGCTGGAAGAGCTTGTAGTTCTGCTCTATCCTTCTCAGGGCTTCCACTACCTCATCCATGTTCGCTTAGTTCTGGATCTGGGGCGAAAAGGAGAGAAAGGAAGCTGCTTTTTTTGGAAATTACTCCATTCAAATTATGCGATTCTACGTCTCGCCTGAGTCGGAATTGTGTAGGTTAGTGGAAAACTTAGAAAGAAAAAAAAAAAGTAAAAAGCGGGGAAAAGAGGAGATATATTGTGTCGAAGCCCTGCAGCCCCAGAGCCCCAAGCAGTAAGTCAATGAGTTAGTAATGATGCTGCAAAAAGAGGCAGAGAACCCAGAGGGGAGCACTGACAATCAGATGCCATAAACCCTAGTGGGTCTGTTGTAAAGATAATGCGGCAATGCATCAACCGCGCTGCTCCGGCGGGGCCGCGGGGAGCCATGCCTTCTCTGATCGCCGTAAAACCATCGCCCCAGCGGCTTCCAAACTCTCCCGTTAACCGGAGCCGGCCGGGCACGCAGCGCTGGCTGGCGGGGCCGAGGTTAACCTGCCCCTCCTCAGAGGGCTCATTGGCACCCTGGGGAAACATCAGAGGCTCTCGGGGCAGCCCCCGCCCGCCCGAG
>VZTN01002208.1:301817-336106 GCA_013400515.1 Erpornis zantholeuca | reverse complement strand
GCAGGTGAACGGGGACCCTCCGCCAGCCCCTCCCCGGTGCGGGGGCGGCCGGGCGGGCACGGGGGAGGCGGGGAGGGCTCCTGTACAAACTGCCGGGCGGCTGTCCGTGTGCGGGAAGCGGCCGTGGGCTCCCGCAGGTAATTATTTTAATTGAGTTGCTGCGGCTCGTACGTGTCATTTGGTTTGCGGGTGGAGGAGGCAGGCAGAGGAGGAAAGGAGCCGGTGAAAGGCGAGGCGGGACGAGGAGGGGAGGAAGGGGGACGGTGATAAATGAAGTGCGGTGAAGGTTTTGCCGTGGCTGAGCCGGGGCCGCTCACCGCCTGCTGATCATCCCCTGGCTCAAACCCTTCCTCCTGCGTTCCTGCCGCGGCCGTTCGGGGACGGGAGTGTCACAAATAAAGGGAGAAAAGTGCACTTTGAGGAGTCGTTGTGATTTCGGTGCCTTGCGAGGCTGGTTTCCCTGCCGGAGAGAGGCGTGGGATTTGTTCTGCAGGTTCGGAAGAAGCTCTTGTGCCGAGCCTGGGGAGGTTTGTGTGAGAGACAAAATCCTCTGGTGCTGTTGTCACAGCAGAGCTTGCCGGAGAGCCTTCCCCTTCCCCTGTGTGCTGCTAACTCTCAACTCTGTCACAAAGGCATTTTCACTTGCTCAGATCTCACTGAAACACCTTTATTTCTTTTCTTTTCTTTTCTTTTCTTTTCTTTTCTTTTCTTTTCTTTTCTTTTCTTTTCTTTTCTTTTCTTTCCTTTTCTTTCCTTTTCTTTCCTTTTCTTTCCTTTTCTTTTTCTTTTTCCAATCCTTTTTTCTCCACCGTGTTTATTATGGCATAATATTTGCAATTTTTAAAAAATCCAATGCTTTCAGTGTTTTGCAAGCCATGAGGCATTGGATGCAGCTGCAGGAGCTTATATTACATAAAATGTTTGTGGGATTTACTCAGGCTCAGTGTTTTCTTTTCATTCTTGTTTCCTTTTTCTTTTCAGTTGCGTTGGAGCAACACAATGTCACAAACACGGCTTGAAATTGTTGTGCTAAAACATTTACAAAACACGAAATGTAAAAACTACATGTGAGACCCAGAACATGAACCTGCCCCAGAGATTACCAGAACCACTCATGAAATTAAACTGAGTTTAGCAGAATTAAATAAAGTTAAGGGTTTGAAGTTAGGACTGGGACAAGAAACAGTGACAATGTCAATCACCGTCAGCCTGAACGTTTTTGGAATTATAATAAACCCAGATTTTCTTAGGGCTGTTATTTTTAAAGCTGATAATAAGTGTAGTGCCAAATCAAAATTTCTTAGTTTAAATAAATGTTGCTGGAAAGTAATAATTTTTAAATGAACTTCCAATAAAAATAGCAATTTCATAGTTTATGCTCTGTGCTACCCAGACCTCGACGCATCAGAAGTTGCACAATCACCAATTTTTAAACAAAATTGAGTGATTAAATTATTCTAATGAAGTGGATGAAGTAGAAAAAGAAAATAGGCCACTCTAATAAAAGACAATCAGTTGGTGAGGGTATAAAATTTTATGGACTATACAGACTTTATGGAATTTACTTGCAAATATAAAAGTGTTATGACTGCTTTTTAGAAATGTCTCTTCCAGTGTGAGCATTTCTGCAGCTTATCTAAATTAGAACATTAGTTCTGTTGGATGTTTAGTTTTAATTACTGAACTCATGGCTGTGCTGAAATATCTTACTAGGAACTGTGTGGATTTTTTGTTTCTTTTTTTTTCTGCCTGTGAAGCCAAAATCCTCCCAGAAACCAGTGCAGGATCCCCACTGCTATGGGTGGGAGCTGAAACAAGGCCCTCTATAAGCTCAAGGATTTCACATGGAAATGGGCTCCAAAGGAAACATTCAAGGCAAAGCTTTAAGCCTTTTTATGCTTTTTTTCCCCCCCTTTCCCCACTCCTTCTCATGTAGGAGGCCAGGCTGGTACAGGTACAGGTGTGAAGTGTGCTGTTTCTAGGGGTTTGTGTTTTCCACAGCCCTTGTCTGTTCTGCACTCCTCTGGGCCAGCCAGAAACTTGTGGGAATGTGCTGGAGAAAGGTCAACTTGCCCTGCAGAGACAAAAATTCAAGTTAATTCTGTTTTCCAAACTCCTTGTATGTTTTTTTTGTCAGTGCTGGATCAACCATTATCAGCCCCAGGCTGCTCGAGCCAAACCTTCCTGGTGTCCATATGTACCACAAATAAAGCAAATAGGTTGGGGGGTGGTTATTGACAATTTTCTGAGCAGCTTCAGTTTTTCAGCATCTAAAATAGGTTCTGAAGTCTCAATTTTGGCTGTGAAAAAAAATAAATAAGCATTTATAAGCTGTTCAGGATCCTCATTGTAACTTGCTGTAAAAATGCAAGATACCATGACTGCAGAGCTGTGTTAAATTTTCCTCTGACTTTGTCCTATTTATTTCCAGAACATGCTTGAAGAGCTATTAATTCATAAGCCAGATGATCCCATTGAGTTCATGATAAACCATTTAAAGCAAAACAATGATGATGGTAAGTGAGAATGGAGACACCATAAATAGTTCAATTCCTGGTTTGTAAACAGCTGTTGGGAGCTGCGCTGCCCTTGGCAGGTGATGGATCAAACTTTCCTGACTGAGTCTCAGGGAGGGTGGAAACCAAACAAAAATGGTGAGCATTTTGGAATAGTTATAGGCAAGATGCTTTTAATTTCTTTTTTTAGTGGGTAATCTAATAAAAAATGCACTTTAACAGTTATAACAATGAAACCCTCTAAGGGAATAACAAAGAGTTCTGGTGTATCAATTATTAATGCGTTCTGTGCCCCATCTGATATTTCCTGTTGTCTTTAAGCTCGCTAATTACTCCTTTTGTCAGGTGTAAATTTGGGTTCCTATTCTACCTGGGCTGGCAGATTCTCTGCTTTTTGATTAGTTTGTTACTCGCTGCTGTTAATGAGTTCCACTGCTCAGTGGCATCTCAGCTGAAGGAACAGTGAGCGTGTCTGCTCCTCTGTGTAACAAAACCTGGTAAATTGAATAGGAAGTCTGTATTCTGCACAATAAAAGCATGTACCCTCAATCAAATTATTTGATTTACAAACTGTTCACCCTTAGGCAGATTATATTTGGATATGCACAACTGAACTATAATTTTTGTTCTGCATGAGCTGTCAGGGAGAGCTGGTGTCATGGAGCTTTGATGTTTCTTTAAAACCAGAGTAAACCATTATGAAAGTTCTGCTGCAGCATCAATGAAATCATTATCACTGGAGGTGCTGCGAGCTCTTAGTGGTGCTGATGGATGTTGATTGAAATGCTGCTAAATATGTTAAAGAAAAAAAAAAAAATCAAATCCTGCAAATCGTGTCCAGCCTTTTCTGGTGCAGGCAGCATGAATAATCAACCTGGTTTGTAGAGCCACGGAAAATAAGTGGAAGAATTTCCTGCAGTTTGATGGAATGTGGATAAAATTTCTTCACTTTGGGCTAGCCTTTGTCCTGAAGCCCCACAGTATTATTCCAACAGAATTAGGCAGGTTTCCATCTCATGACTTCAGTACTTAGAGGCTAAAGATAGAACTACAGCAGTTGTTTGTCAAGGGGAAAATGCTGTCTGCTTTTGGTCTGGAAAACCCTGTTAAGGAAGGAGAGGAACTCCAATTAAAATTAAAGCCTAAATGTTGTTTTAAGAATAAATTATATGGAAAATAATGTAACAGAAATGTGTAGCAGAGTTGATTTTACTTTTTGATCATGGCGGAAGGTGCTGACTATTTAGAAGAAAAAAAACCTTATTAGAGCCATCAGTAAAGTGATGAATTTTCATGATCTTGCCTTGCTAGACAGTTTTAGCCCTAGAGAAAATTTCAAACAGAGATGCATGGAAAAGAAGCACTGCATCTATCCCAGGTGTGAAGTTAGAAAACCTTTTTAATTAATAATAGGATCTAAAGTACTTTTAAAAATATAAACAAGTCTAATGGTGATTATAGCTTACAACTGCCTCGAAAATCTTGTAGGTCAGATGTGTGGCAAAGTGTTTGTGCTCAGGGTTCTTTCACATATTCCTTCTGAAAACCTTCAAGGGCCACATGAAGACTGATAATTCTTTCATATTAAAGATGCAAGTTTTCTACAGAGTATCTGGGTTTGTGCTAATGAAAAAGGCTTTCAGGATGCAAGTGGCATTTCTGTGAGCTCCTCCTTTACACTCAAAGCTCTGAAGCAATGAAAAAAGTTGTGCAAGAATGTTCAGTGTGTACCCTGTGCTCCTCCTCTTTGACAAAGGATTTCTCTTTACAAGTGAAGAAAATTTGGTTGTGTTAATATTCTTCATAGAATCTTTTGGATTTAAATGGGACTCAGTGAGTCCAGTTGTTCTTTTGTGTTATTCCAGGATTAGTTTTGTCATTGCTGAAATCATAGCTCAATGTTAAAACTGGCTTTACCTGGATGAGTAAATCCTGTCATGTGTCATCAAGGCTAAATACAGAATTAAAGATGATTTCTTATTGAAGAAAAATGCTGGTTTCCCAGAATCTGCTGACTTCATTTAGCTGCTGGTTTGGAGCTGCAGCATTAAATAGTGGCTATTTGTTGGCTGGAGGGGTTAAGCATTCCACCCAGTGGTGTCCTGCTTGTGCCCCTGTGTCATATGTTTGGGGAGAAAGCTTTAGAGGAGTCTCACAAGTGTGCAAATGAGTAAATCAGTGAATTACACTGCCCCATCTGCTGCCAGCCACTAAGCAGAGAGAAAACCAGATTTAGTACAAAGTGAGCATTTACAGTAGCCCTGGGCAATATTAAAGCATGAGATGGTGTATATAATGGTATGTTTCGTTTTTTATCAAACGTTTGTCCAAGAAAGCTGTGTATTAAAGCTTCAATACCTAAGGGCTTTCTTGTGAATTTTAAATCATGCTCCTAGTTAAACCTCAAAAGGATCTGTGGATGGAAAGGTTTTTTGATTTTCTTTGAAGTGGTTTGAAGAAGTTGATTAGTGTTGGCACCCAAGCACTCTTTTATGACGCTGTTTATAAATAATTCCTAAGTACCGGGCTGGAGTTTCAAGGTGTTAGATTTAAAAAAAACCCTAGGATTTAATCACATTACATTTGAAAGAAATTAGGTGATAAAAACAGCTGATGTATCCTTTTAAAGTATTTTTCTACATTGTGTACTAGTTCTGTTGCACTTGCAAGAACCAATAAGGGGGGAGTTGTTCTTAAACCTTCCAAGTCAGATAACTTTGTAAAGATGAATCTGTAATTTGGGTTTCATGTATGTTTAAAAATTGCACCTGCCCAATAACTGTTAAGTGCATGGAAGGCCTCATAAAAATACATTTCACATCCTTGCCTGTCTGTTACCACCAGACACAATCTCCCTTGGTTATCGAGAGCTGAGGAGGTTTTTGGGTGAGTGGATCCCTCCTCTGCTCTGACCTACGTTACTCCCAGTAAATACTAACCAGTCCCTCCTGCACAGCCTGGTTTGGTTTGGGTTTGTTTTTTTTTCCCCTGTGGTATAGGGGGAAAAAACATCAAAGCTGTTCATATAAAATGACAGTTCAAGGGATTGCAGCCCAAGATGTATTTCTGGAAAAAGTTCCAAATACTTTCCTAAGAGTGACTCCATTTTCTCGAGTTTGTCTTGCCTCTAATCCATTCCCAACAAAGCTTATGGCAGCAATGCCTTTTGTGTGGTGTGGATGCACTGGATTAGGAATTCCTCAGAACTGGGATGCATTTTTTGCACCTTGCCCCCTCAGGGAAGGGAGAGGGACGTGCAGCAGAGAAACACAAGAGACAGAAAAGAGGAAAATGACTTTAAATGGCAACTAGAAAAATTGAAGGCAGCTGTCAAAAAGCATAGCAAGAGACTGCTTCGTTTTGCAGTGTCTAAATCTTCTCTGAACCCTGACACAACCTATTTAGGTGAACCTAAAAAGTGAAATAGTTTTTTATCACAAAATATGTTAGTTCTAAATCAATGTGGCAGGAAGAAAAGTCAAGCTCAGGTAAGGAAATGTTTGTGTCTTATGGTTCACCCACTAAACTATCCATGTATTTCAATGGATTGAGATACACATATCTCATCTCTCTCTCCAAGTGGCACAGTTAGAGTGTTAATCTCATTGACCATGGAGATTAAATGAGGACCCAGCTGGCACTGATTTACTGTTCCCCCTGTTTTTTCCCAGTGGAGCCCAATCCCGAGGTCTCCACTCAAGCAGCTTTCCAGCTGAACTAATTGTTTCATGGTGGCTACATGGATATTATGCAATACAAGAGTGGGAAACTGGTTGGGATTTTTCCTGTTCTGCATCTTGACATTTGCATATCCTTGTTCCATAGCTCCAAGAATTTGTGTCCTTGGTCCACCTGCTTCTGGGAAAACTACAGTTGTAAGTACCTTCAGGGTTGTAACACTTCCCACTCACCTTCTTCCTTTCTGCTGAGAGCTGCATTTGGGAAAATTTTATTCTGGGAGAAGAATTTTGAGATTTATCCAAGTGATAGATGAGCACCAGACCAATTGAAGGGTGGCATTCCTGAGGGATACACCTGTGTATTACACTACAGGTGGAATAGATATTTTTGAGTGGAATCTGTGAGAATTCACAAAGTGATACTGCAGGAATGCAGCAGAATTCTGCCTGCCTTGTTAACCTGGGGGAAGTAAGGTAATTACACATTTGTGGTGTTCCCTTGCTGTGAATTGCTCCATTTGCATGGTCAGTTGTCTCATGTCCACTGGCACTGATTAAATGCAAAGGTCAAGGTTGTATTTGAACCTCAGAAACTGCAGGTGATGGTGGTGAGTGCATGGTAGGGAAGAATGTTTCCCTCTTTAAATTCTGTCTTAAGGTACAGCAGATGAAAAAGCCATTATTCAAAGCTGTAGACTCTTGAACATCTTTATAAGAATCTACTTAAAGTTGCTTATATACTTAAATGTCTGTATACATAAAGGTATGTCTAGGAAAGCTGTGTCTTTCTGCAGCCTTCTGAAAAAAATTGCTTCATTTTCTTTCCAAATATTTCAATCTGTATTTTTTTTTCTCCCCTCAGGCAATGTGGCTTTGTAAACATTTCAATGCCATCCGTGTCTCTCAGGAGACTTTGTTATTCAAGGAAGCATTAACGCAGACAGAGGAAGCAAAGGCATATAAAGAAAGAAACCAGGTGTGTAAGGGAATATAATAACAGTTGTTCTCGTGTCACAGAACAGGAATTATGTGGCATTCCCATGATTTCCACTGCTGAGTTGAGCAGATGAGAGTAAAGACTCTCCTCTCTGCTGTGCACTGGTGTGTCAGGACAGAATAGGGGCAGGAGAGGAAGGCAATGCAAAATAATGGAGGTCTGGGAAATATTAACCTTGAAACAAGCAGCAGAACTGGGAAAAGTCCAGGAAAGCACAATCCAGTTTATTGTTAAACACAGTGTCTTCTATCTGGGCATGTTTGATAATCTCAATAAAATAAGCATTAATCTCTGAGGTCTCCTTTGGTACAAAATGCTCTGGAAAATATGTACACAAAGAACTTTTTTTGATCTGACAGTGCTACTTAGTTGTGCGTGCTTGATTTCTCTGTAGCATGACACAAATAACTTACTTGGTGCATTAACTCAAAAGGAGGATGACAATCCAGTCAGTTCCTGACAGCCCTAGGAGCTCTCAAGCTGAGGCAGGAGCAGCTGACTCAGATTGTTGAATTTTACCCAATTCCACATCCCTGAGTTTCTCCAGTCAGATTTTTAAATCCATTCACTGTGGACATCCAATGTTCAAAGGAGTTGGTCCAAAGAACATTTTTTTCCAGGTGTCATGACTCCCAGGACTGGTTGATCACTGATGTAATTAATTGTCTTATTATTAACAATTAATGACAATTAGGTTGGAAAAATATGTTGAAAGGTTATCTTGAGCCCAGAGAAGCATCTGATTCTTGCCCTTTTGGCTGATTCCTTTCTCCTGCATGAAGGCATTCCATGAGAAATAGAATGGAATAAATCTGTTTTTTTGGGACTTTCTCTAACAAGTCCAAGTTTGAGTTTCTGTTTTGTCCCTTATCACCCATTTTCATAAAAACTGAAGCAATTTTCTATCTGTGGGAACTCTACACCCCTGCTAAATCAAATTTAGAATTGGAATAGGTCAACAGATTTGTAATTTACTGAGATGGAAGACAGTGTGAAACACAGATTAGGGTTTTTTGCTTAGAAAGTTAGGTTAAAATAGGGTAGTGTTTATTAAAACTGAATAAAATACTGGGGTAGTAAATGAAGTTCAGAGATGCCTCAAGAAACACACTTCAAGGTCTGAGAGGAAAGAGTTCACTGAACTCCCTGAACTCACTGGTGAAAATGTTTGCATTTGGCTGGGGTGATGTGGAATTATTCTTACTGAGAATATGTACTTTGAAATCTTAGATCTAATTATTAAAGATTGTTTTGATAGGTTCATAAATTTATACTTGGAGGGGGAGAATTTAAAACAAAAATTCCCTTTGGTTTAATTACTGTAATTATTAACATATTTCAGACTATACAGATGCACTTTCAAGGGTGTCCTTTTGGGCTTATTTGATTTAAAAAGATGGATGGTGTGGAAGATGAAAGTCAGAAATGTCAAGGCTAATCAGGTAGTGAGGAGTGCCCGCAGAGCAGAGGCTGCTGGTGGTTCAGCTCTGTGCAGTTTGCCTTTGGGTTGGATTTTTAGACCCTGGAAGGAGGTTTTTTCACGAAATAATTTTGTTCTTTTATGAAGAACAAAATTCTTGTTTCTTCAAAACTCACTCTTCTTTGTGAGTTTGTTTCTTCAAGTGTGAATCTTAGAATTAGGAGGGAACTCTAATTCTGGGTTCCTCTAGGGTGGGATGTCTGTTCAGGAGAAGAACAAAAGCTGTTTACATGAGTTTTGATGTAACCAGGGCATTAAAAATTGTAGTCCTGGCCAAAGCAATTTAATAAATGAAGAAGAAGGAAAACAGAGCTCAGGCTGTGTTTTTGGAGAGTCTGGTGTGGAGATCATATAACACAATTTAAAGTTGTTTCTCACATCCAAGGCTGCTGTGGCTGCATTAACCCCAGAGCCAGAGGTCAGGCACTGTGAGGTCACTTGGCCAATGTCACTGGATTTGGGCAAATGCTGCAAAAAGCTCTGCAAATGTCCATTCACATCTTCTACCTACTCATCTTTAGCCAAGCTTTCATCTCTTTTGTGTTCTCTCATTAAAGCATTTGAGTTTCCCTGGCACAGGAAGCCATGGAAGGCATATTTAAAACCCATGATTATTCTCTGAAGCTCCATTTTTCAAGTTGGACAAGCAATCATTCACCCACACCTACCTGGCCACTTACTAATGAGCACAGCTCAGGTAGTGAATTTTAAATATCGAGTGTTCAAAGCAAAATGTGATCATTCTGCATGCAAAAATACTCCAAAAAGAAGTCAAATATTTTTGAATATTCAGTAAATTGAAGAACCACGAGCTACCAATAAATATTCCATGAAGCGAAAAAGAGGCTACATTTTTGGATAAATCATTGCAAATTATTCCCTCATCTCTAGTTATTATAATGTTAATAGGAAGCATCTTCAGGTTTTCCTATAGTGAAGTCTAATGATGAGCTATTGCATGTTTCACTTTTCCTGTTAACTGGATAAAATAAGAAGTTGAAACAACTGTGGTAATTGTGGGTTTGTGGGATGGGTGTGCTCTTAATGCTACACTAAATTGCAGTTAAGGTGTTTGTGTAATACTTAATAACTTAAAACTGCTTCAGAGTTGTAGCATGTCCCTGTGCTTTTTAAAAAGAAATAAAATAGAAGAGAAAAAAAAAATCCAAGGCATCCTTAACTATGCATGGTCAGCATTCCAATCTTTTTCAGGATAAGTCACTGTGAAGGAACAAAAAGGAACTGTTCCAGTTTTGTGTATCCATAAAAGACCAGCCTTTTGCATTTATCTGAACAAACTAAATCTAAACATTCATGATACTCAGGATCCTAAATTAAATTCCTTCAAGCTTGATTGCTGTTCTCTCCAAGGTGCCAATTTGGAGAAGCCAGAAGTTTTTAGCTCTAGCTGATTTCAGAGCAAATATACCCCAAAAATCCAAGAAAAATGTCTAGTGAAAGTGCTCCCCTACAAAAAAAGGGGAGGAATTTTATGAAAAGTTCATTGAAATATAAATCTGAGTGGACCAGGCATGGAAATTGAAGTATGATGTCCTTAAAATAACATGGAATATTTAAAATTAATCACAAATGGGTACAGTTTTTCAGCAAATATGGAAATAGTGATTAGACCAGCGTGAATAGAAAAGTGGTTTGAACATGACCAAAATCCCACAGCAGTGTTTCCTTTAACTGCACTGAATGTTGGGACAGCTCTGTAGGTAAGGTGTGGTTTGGTTCTTACCAAATGTGTCACTGTCCATGCCTGCAGATTCCTGGGAGGTGCAGTTCCATCTACCAGGCTCACGATGTATTTATATGTTTATGAGAGAGAAATTATAAAATGAGCTACCTGATAGGTATCAGATATTCTGATTTCTAGTTGAACAATTAGGCATTCTGCAAGCAGCCTATTGAAAATGATTTTGTAGGCCACTGCTCAGTGGGAAGAAAACTGCCCAGGAAATGAGACTGGAATTGAGCCACAGAGAGCAGAAGGAGCTAAACCACTGAAATACCTGAATGCATGTCCTTGATTGCTTTTGTGCAACTGATGGCTTAAATGGCTACCCAGAAACAGAGAGCAGACAGGAATAAAGGAATCAAGGAGGGATTGGTTGGAAAGGCCTTCAGAGGCACACTCTGGGCTCCAGAGGCTCCTGCCTCAGTGCATCCCAACATGGACAAGGACAGCTCCCGAGTTCTTCCCACTTGGATCTCAGCATCAATTCCCCAAGCAGAAGCCAGGCAAGGATGGAATTTGCGCAAGCTTGCCCCCCTGTCCCCAAGATTGTGGTTTGCAGTTGTTGGGCCTAGGAGGGTCTGGGTGTCCTTGGAGAGCTGGAGAGGCTTTGTTGTGTGTGTGTGAGCATGAGAGAACAGCACTGAACGAGCTCCAGGGTACTGCAGAGTGACACTGGGCAGGGCAGGGCTGGGGACATAGAAAAGTTCAAACCTAAGGCATCACAACACACCCCACTCAAAAGACAGGAGTAAGGATACCACTGCATGGAGAGAAGTTAGGATAAATTTGGTTTAAATTGCTTTGGCAAGGCTTAGCAGAGAGCAGCTCCCAGCAGTCTCCAGCCTTGACATGACACATGAAAGCAGCAGCAAGCCCTGGCTGTTCCTGGGAGCAGCGTGGTGCCCCTTTGGAAGGTGACAGGCTCAGAGCAGGCTCTGGCAGTGAGGGGCTGCAGGAGGCTCTGACAAAGCACCCTCTGGGACCTCCTGACTCTCAGCAAACACAGCAATTTCCTTCCCCCCTTCTCTTTTGCCTGCCTGAGTGTTGCCTCGTGCGTGGCTGATATGAGGAAAGGCACTGAGAGCTGGGGACAATAGAGATAAAGAAGCCAAGCAAACCCTGCCTGGCTGGGCACCCTGGGCTGTGCCTCACTGGTCCCTTCTGTGTGTTCTGGAGTGCTTTCTCCTCCTTCAAAGTGCCTTCTGTGCTAGCATTTCCCCCACTCCTGCTGAAATTGTTTCATCATCTATTGAAGAAGATTTTATGAAATATTTCCCCATCATCAGCCTCTTTTTTTCGTTGTATGAATTGATGTTCAAAGGAGTTGGTCCAAAGAACATTTTTTCCAGGTGTCATGACTCCCAGGATTGGTTGATCAGTGATGTAATTAATTGTCTTATTATTAAAAATTAGCGAGGGATTGGAAAAATATGTTGAAAGGTTATCCTGAATACAGAGAAGCATCTAATTCTTGCCCTATCTACCTCTCCAAGCCTCCAGAAATACTCCTTTGTAGATTTATACCCTTCAGACTGGTTAGGGAAAAGACTTGAAAACCCACAATATATGGAACTAAAGGGAACAGAGTCAACCTCGCATTCTTAAGTGAAAGATAATTTATTTGGGGAGGTAGAGAATCTGCTTGCAGGGTTTTTTCTTGAGTATTCATTTTAGCAATAATGGTAGAATGAATAAGACAAGGCATTTAGTGAAATAATTGATGGCTGAGCTAGATGGAGAGAAGTTTGGGCTCTGAGTAAAACTGGCTGACACAGTGTAACCAAGTTCAGCATGGAATGAAAGCCTAAATTAGCAAGATAATGAATCAAATTCTTACTAGAAGGAAAGAAGAATATTGCTAACTTCTTGTCAGGAAATCAAATACAATGGAAGAAATGTTGAGGGCTGATAAATCTGTATGGGAGCTTTGTTCTTCTGTCCCATAGCAAATGTCTTCTTACAAAACATCTCTAGAGATGGCCAAAGCAGTAGTCACAGAGCTAAACAGCACTTTGAAAATATTGGCAGATGCAGTTACTCAGGACATTTCCTAGTCCTGAGTTTAAAAATAGACTAAGTTCAACTATAAAATATATTTTAAATAAACTTTTTGGCTGGTGAGGGTTACTTGAAGCTATGAAACAAACCTGAAAATCAGACTCTTTGTGTCGTTTGGCCACTGTCTGAGGCTCTGTCTGTCTCCCTGAGAGCTGGCAAGGTCCCTGACTCCGAGCCCTCTGGCACACGGAGCAGCCAAGGGTCAGATACTTGTGGGTAAAAGGATGCTTTGTGGATGTGATGTTCTTATGGATCCCTTTGCAGGTTTGATGTCCAGTGGGTGTGTCAGTGTGCAAGGCTGGGCACTGCTCCCATGTCAGTGTGCAAAACCCCCATGGATATTCATGCTCTGTGCTCGGCTCCCCTTTAACACTGATTCCCGTGCCCTTATTAACTCTTTGTCATTAACTCATGTTAATGACCCCGGGACTCGCACAGAATTATTTATTTCTTTATTTCCAGCAAGACATCTCACTTCACCTTTAACCACAACGTGCCTGCATGGTAAAATTCCTTTTGAACTCGATTGTGAATATTCAGCTTTTTTTTTTTTTTTTTTTTCCCTTTCTTTAGAAAATTCCCAACGCGCTTTGGGCCAATCTGATCCAGGAACGTCTGTCAAACGTGGACTGCATCAAACAAGTAAGAATTGCTCCTCAGAGGGCCGGTGGATAAGCACTTACACAACTCGTGCGTGGTACTTAGCATTCCAAGTCCTGAGCAGAGCAGGGAATGGGGGCAAATCATCGGGGGCTCCGGAGCTGGTTGCTTTCTTGAACATCAGCGGAGGGAGTTTGGAGCTTTATTAACAGGATAAAGGGGAGGATGAGAGTATGCATATGCTAATCTTCCAGCACAGAGATGATCAAAGGCTGAACAAGCAGAGCTTTGTTGATTGCCTGGGGCAACTGGCAGAGACTGGAGTGGACAAAACAGATAAACAGAAAATAGATAAAAATCAATGTGTTAAGGTTTTGGCTCTTGTTGAGGAAAAGGGAGGAAAAGAGTCTTAACATCACTAATATCAGTTTTATTTATTTCTCGTTGTGCCTCTTTCTTCTCCCTGTGTTAGGAAATGCTGCACTTGAATATGTTCTCTTCTAGGTAATAATTAATATGTTCACTCTTAGCTTACACCAACAGGCAACTGAATAGGTTTAGCTATGTTCAGATATGTGGGATCCCATGTTTCTTGCTCCAAGTTTCATCATCTGGGACATTGAAACAATTTAAACAATTTTTTTTTTTTTTTGATCCTTAGAAAATAAAAGTAAAGGGATTTGCAGAAATCCTGAGTGGTATCAACTTTTCTTTACAAAATACTGCAGGCCTTACTCTATAATTGACCTCTTAATGTGGAATTTGCAAAGTAGAATTGAACTTTTGGATTGCTGTTCACTGTGCTTGAATTATATGGGCCTGTCTGGTTTGCCTTGAAGGTCTTTTTAGCTGAGCTATTTTACTTCATTTTAACTCATTATAGTTACATAGCACTCCAGATCAAACATCTGGTAGCACTTAATGTATTTTATATCTGTAATAAAGCTACACAGGACCTAAGCCCTTCAGTGGGCAGGAGAACCTGTTCAAAACCACACATGTGGTGTACTGTGTTGTTCATTTTTGTGGTATTTAGAGTTATTTTATAACAGGAGCTCTAAAACCTCTCAAAAATGCTCATTTTTTCACATGGGTCTCTTTCCCTGATTAAAAGAACATATGTTTTCAACAGCTACTTTCTCCAGTGTCTGTAAAAGTGAGTTTTACTGTCAGTGTACAAGCAAAATCAATTGCTCTCCACAGGCTGCATCCACCTCATTTTCCACCTCTTTTTCCCTGCACTTTCTATAATTGTTGGCTTTAGTTGTCAGTAATGAGGGAAGGATCTCTCAGTGAGTTATTTTATGTCATTTTAGGTATTTTATGTATGACTAAGGTGGCAGTGTGGTTAAAATGCCAACAGCTGCAGAGTCCTGCCTGCATTTTCTGTTCCTGTTGTTGTCACCAGCAGCACTGAATCAGTGCTGGATGTCTTACAGAACCAGGGGGGGAAAAACCCTTTGTAAAGCTTCCCTGACACTCACCAAGAATGGAGTGGATGTTATCAACCTAGTTTTAGGAAAAACACATCATTTGTTTTTCGAAGGCGTGATGGTTCTTAAAAATCTTTACATTTATAGCTAGACACACACAAAGTGACCACAAATTATTTTCTCCTTTGAAAGGGGATCTCTGCATTTTAAGTGTAATATTTTCCTCGTGTAATTTGAAATAGAATTAATGCTGTAGGGCTTTTACCTCACTGACCAGATTTATGCCATTTCTTTCAAAACATGAGTCAGCATGTTTTCAGTGAAAATGTTCATAGATTAGGAGCAGCATGTTGGACCACAGAACCACCAGCTGTTTGTTTTATTTCTCCTTGTGGTGTCATTGGCTTGGCATTAATTGTACAGCTTTCATCCCACTGACAGTAGGAACACAGAATTTTTTGTGCTGTTGTTTTGACACTCACAGGTTTATAGATGTCACTGGCATTCTCTGAGGAGAACATTTTTATTGATCAACAGCTCTGCTGAGGCTCTGTGTTATGTGTTCTTCTAACACAAACGTAGTTAGGACAGCGAGGGATCAGATGGGGAGGTCTTGCAGCACACACAGAAAACTTATTGCAAACATTACCTTTGAGCCTGGGACTTGTGAGGCTGATACAGAGACTTTTCATCTTGCAGGGTTAGCACAGCTTGGCTGCAGCCCCTCTGTCTGCTGGGGTTGTGGAGGGAATTCGTGGAGCTGGACAAAGCCAGTGGAGAGAGATTGCTCAGGATGTGCTAGAGAGAGCTGAGCCAACTCCCTGAAGGCTTAGGATCTCTAGAAACACTAAACTTAGGCCAGGGATTCACACAAGTGGCAGAATGACTTGAGATTGGTATTGAACAGCCCAAGAGGGCATGGCTGCCCTTGAAAAAGAAGACAAAGAGAGCAATGGCTCTGTTTGGTTTTATCCTGCTTGGTTCTCTTTGGTTTTACCTTGCTTGGTTCTCTTTGGTTTTGCCTTGATTGTTTCTCTTTGGTTTTATCTTGCTTGGTTCTGTTTGGTTTTACCTTGGTAGCTAAAGGCCATCATGTTTTCTCTGTGAAACTCCCTGCAAAGAAAGTGATGTTACAAAGATTTATCCAGGGAGAATCTGCCCATTCACCACATCTTCTGTTTTCTGAGAAGAATGGAACTTTTAAAACATCTTTGCACCTTACTCAACTGACATAGTTGTGGGGCATAAGAGGCTCCTTTCTAATGGGAAATTTGGCAAGGTCTGAGCTTTTTCCATTACCCACACTGCTAATGTTGATGGGTTGTCAGTATTTCTACTGCACTCCTCAGTCTGCTGTGCTCTGAAAATATCCAGAATTTTAGACCCATACTGGCAAAACTATTACTGATATTATTTTTTGTGTTATTGTCTGACCCCTTTATTCATTTGGGAGTGAAAACCATGTACTACTTATTCAAAACCACTGAATAATAATGTGGAAAAACTGTTGTGATTACTTGTTTTCCTAAAAGCTGCTGTATTCATGACCTTTTTGCTTCTGGCTGAGATTTTTTTTCTGATATGCCACATAATTCAGCATTATTTCTTTTCGTTTTTTTCAAAGATAGTGTCAATTTTGGATTTGGTAATTAAAAAAAATAATTGGAGGATGTACAGGTCAAATAACAGGGCAGAACCTGAAGACCCAAGTCATTATTACTGTGATGGAAGGTGTGAAGGTCTGTAGGCTTGGGATCAGAGCTGAGAGAACTGCCAGCAAAGCAGGGAGATTCACATTTGGGAATGACCTTAAACATTTCCTTTCTTCCAGATTCCTGAAGTCTGGAGAGGAAAGTGATGGTTTTGAAAGTGCTTCCTTGCTGCAGATTTTCAGCCTGGCCTGGGTCTCCAAGGAGCAGCTCACCTGGCATTCAGGCAGCAGCAGAATCTCTCTTTACAGGGTTCATGTGGGAAAGGAGGGACATTCCCAGCTGGAAGAGAGGGAGCAGTGACCACAGAGTGCAGGCAGCAGGAAATGTCTCACTTCTAGCCTTTGTTGTGATAAGGTGCAATCCAGGCACAGACAGAAGGTTACTACTATCAAGAACCAAAAATAGATGGCTTCTTAAAGAAACAAATTTACCATGTGAAGTTACTAATTACACTTTAATGACAGTCAGGAGGGCAAATAAAGACCAGTGTTTGCATAAAGCATGATAGGCATATTTTAAGTCAGGTCTTGCTCTGCTGTGTCTCGCTTCCTCCTCCGTTCCCAAGCCACACTCCCTTTTCACTCTTTTTTTTTTTTCCCCCTTTTTTTTTTTTTTATTTTTTTATTTTATCTGTGACATCTGCTTGGAGCTTGTCCCTCCTGTGATACCACACTACTTGCAGCTGTTCAGACCTCCAGCTCTGAGCTGTGCATGGGGTGCCCTGAGCATACGGCCTTTTTGATGTGTGATAAAACAGAACCGAGCCACTGGGGGTATGGAGAGGGAATGCAGCAGAATATCAATAAACCTGTTCTGAACAAAGCTGCAGCTCTGTGGTGGAATAGACATTTCACTGAAGTGTCAAGTAGATGGATAATGTATTCTAATTAGGGACTGACTGATACCCTGCAACTCAGAGACCTTTGGAAATCAGCTCCAAAATGCTCGCTGGTTTTGTTCCGTGTGTTTATTTTGCATTTGTTTCATGCCTTAAAATAAATTTGCTGCAGGAAGCTATTTATTGAGCTATGTTTTCCTAAATAGCCCAAAGTTTTTTGCTGTAAAATTGCTTATTGCCTGTTTTAAGGACCTTTGAAATTTGTATGAAAACCTCTTGAAGTTTGCTGTGGATTGTTAAAATACAATATTGTCTTTGCTGCCTGTTGCACATTATGTGATTTGAGCCATAAGCACATCAGGTTTTGTGAAGTGGTTTTTGGTTTTTTTTTTTTCATTTGTTTTGTTACAGTTTCCAAAAATGTTGCACTCAGAGTGGAGAAAATAAGCCAGATTTGTTGTCTGTGTAAATTGCCATCGATTTATTTTCTTCAGACCTCAGATGCCATTTCTCCCTCGAAGATCTGGGCCTACATATATATATATATTTTGTACACAATATATTCCAAACTAGTGCTGAAGTTCCTGGCATAGCACTACAAACATTGTGCAGCTTTGCCTTCTGCGAGTCCCAAGGGATAAATTGATTTCTCAGCACCTGGGTGACCTCAGCCAGTGGTTCATTCTAATTTGGCAGAGCAAACACTGGGAGTGGCAAAAATGGCTTGCAGCTACTTGAGTCTCGTATTTCCTACATCTATCAGCAAGATGACTTGTTCCTGAAACCAGGCTAATTAAGGAATTTTAAATAGTCTGC
Source organism: Erpornis zantholeuca (assembly GCA_013400515.1). NCBI lineage: Eukaryota > Metazoa > Chordata > Aves > Passeriformes > Timaliidae > Erpornis > Erpornis zantholeuca. The sequence goes on along the minus strand of VZTN01002208.1, from coordinate 318,232 downwards.
TCTATTTTCTTGTGTAATTGGAATGGCCCATTCCCTCCTACAGAAGTCCTGGAGATAGGTTTCCCTGAAATACTTGGAGAACCTTTGGACCCCATACTGACAGAGCACCAGATTTATGTAGGAGATGATAATGATTGCCAGCTAATGCAATATTAAAATATCTCCTTTATTTCAGTCCAAAGCTGGCTCCCAGATTTACTGCGGTACCACAAAGTTATTTTGAGGGATGGGGTATAACAGCAAGGACATGTGTGCTCAGGGCAGCTAACAGATAAATTAGGGAGAGTTCAGAAGATTCAGGCTTGAGTCTGGGAGGTGGATTAGATTTCAAATACTGCATCAGACAGAAACTGAGTGAGGCTGCAGCTCTCCTACGGTATTTCACAGATCTGTAAATGTTTTTTTAAAGATGCTCAATCCAACACTTAGCTGGCTATAACAAGGACTTAAGGGAGCAAAAGGCTCTTTTTTCTTTTTTCTTTCTTTTGCTCTGTTGCTTCATTAGCTCTGGGAACGCTGGTTCCATTACTGTGAGTTTTCCTGTATAATTTAAGAAAATAATGAAAGCATGCATATTTTCCTCAGTATTCTTGGCACTAAATCTGTCTTTAGATTTGTTTAGCTCCTTTTTTTTTTATATACACAGTGTGGGCTGGTATCCTTTTGAATTTTTCAAAACTGTAGAAATTGTTTGGGGTTGTTTTTATTCTAGATAGAAGTTGCTTTTGGTTTGGTTTTTTTTTAAAGATTGAAACATGAAAAAAAAAAATCATTGCTACAATCCATACGTTCCCATTGCTGTGTGGCAGTGGAATCAGTGCATGCATTTCACAAAAATATCAGTGCTCCATGTTTGCTTTCTTCTCTCACAAGCATCCATGAGAAATACTGGGCTGTGGAGGGATCAGAATGAGGTAATTTTTGTGCAAATAGCACTGATATTTAGTATTAATTTTTGGTTTTTTTCTCTTCCAGGATCAATAACTGTTTCATGTTTTTGTTCAATAGGGATGGATTTTGGAAGGCTTCCCTGAAAACCAGGAACAGGCATGGATGCTGCAATCCTCTGGCATTTTTCCTAGGCATGTTGGTAAGCAGCACAAGGTTTGTGTGTGATTGCATCCAGGAGGAAAGACTAGGAGGGTTTGTCCCAAAAAATCCTCAAAAAATTCAATACCAATGCTGGAGACAGAGTCACCAGGCAGCAGCATGTTTCAGTAGGGTTCAGAGTCACTTCAAAGCCTGAGGTAACCTGGGAGACCTTAAGCCCTGTCTTTCACACCCTTTTCTCCTTCCACGTCAGAGCTCTGTAAATCCCAGCCCCTGCACCAAGTGTCTCTGAGCAGCTACAAGCAGCTTTGCTCCTGACTTCCCACTCTAAAAATCAGCTTTTATCCTCAGATTGAATCAGTTCCTCATGTACTAAATACGAATTTATGTTTCTGTTGAATTAGGGAATGTAAACTTCACCAAGTGAAGTGGAAATGTGGTGGTTTTAAGCTTGACCTTTCAGAGTGTGGGCAGAGTCTGGTTGGAATTTGGATTTGGGTGGAATGTTTTACTGCCAAAGGACTGCTAGGATGGGACCTTGACAGTTGCCCTTGCCATGCAGGAGAAGCCAGTTGTCCCAAATTATAGTCAAAGGACCTACTCAGAATGTAAGGAATTACTGCAATTGTGTGGAATGCAGTGTGAAATGATAAATGCAGAGCTTGCACAGTGAACAGAGTGTTATCCAACTTGATAAATTGTCACTTTGGATTTGATTTGGGTGATATTCAACTGTTAATGAAGAATTCAGAATCACTGCAGTAGAGTTAGGCAAAAATGTTTAATGTCTAGTACTTGCATGTATTTTTAATATACCTAATAACATCTGAAGTTGAGTTTTGCTCACAATTATATCTGTGCCACCAAGACCTGAATGAGAATCTTAAAGCTTAGTCTGTCTAGTTAATCAAAAAGAAGATTGAGAGGGGGTGAGATTTACAGTGTGTGAGTACCTTAATAGGGAGAAAAGTGCCTGAAAAAGCCATTTGATTCAGAGAAGAAAGTCATAAAAAGAACTTGTTTGAAACCTATAATCAAATGCACTGAAAATAGTAATTAAATTACAGTGTTTAACTGTGAGCATGATTAGCCAAAAGCAACCCAGGGATCTGACAGGTTCTTCCTCTTTTGATGCTTTCTAATCAAGTTTGAACACTTTTCTGTGAGATTATAAAAAAAAATTAGTTTCGCTGGCCTCACCACCTGAGTACCTGGGTGAAAAGTGATGGTTTGTGCTGTAGAAGAGAATCAGTCTCGAGTGCTCGGTGGGAACTTCTGTCTGAGGCTCCAGAGACAATTTTCTATTGCTGCTGGTGGTGTTTTTTGGATAGAGGGGACAGTTAGTGCCCATGGGTACTGGATTCATGGATATTTTATCCCACTGTATTGTACAGGAGGTGAAGCAAAATTCTGATTAAAAGTGAAGTAAAATATTTGCAGGGAGAATGGTGGGAAATGAGAATGAGGCAAATGTGCTTGAAATACATTCAGCCACCTTTAATATTAGGATACATCTAAACAGTTACAGGGAATAAAGCAAGTGATTAACCAGAGCTACATCCTTTTTCTTCTTTTTCCTTTGCTGTTGCCTAGTTATGCTTTATGCCCCAGACACTGTGCTGATTGAGAGGAGTGATGGGAAGAGGCTTGATCCCCTCACACAAGGTGCAGTATGTTTGTTCCTGAGCTCCACTGAAACCTGGAGTGTTGCTTGCTCTCAGAAACATTGTAGTACTGAAGGGGTTAAAATTTAAATGGAGTCCCTTTAAGAATTACTAGGAATTTATAATTATAAATTTCAGCTGTTTGGAAATGATATTTGTTGGCATTGCATTGTTTTCAGTGCAAATAAAATCTAGGGAAATGTAAAGCTCAGTACTGAGCCTGCAAACAGTGAACTGTGGCAGTACAGAATATTTGAAGGTAAGCTCTGTCCATATGAGTTTACAATTGTGCATCTCTGCTAGGTTCTGCTTTGTTTCTGAGGTGCAGGGGTGCTTTTAGGTTAAATAAAAGCATTTCCATTAAATAGAATGAACTATCAAATAGACTCAGCTCTGTATTGTCTGTTGAGTTTTATCATCAATCATCCATCACGAGATAAAATCCTGACATCACTCAATAAAAAAATCAGGTTGGATGTTTTGAGGGGTGGAATTAGGAGGGACATTTTTAACTAGAGACCTGTTAAATCATGCTCTTAGTTCTTATCCATGTGTTCCCTGTAGAGGTTTTCCACACAACCTTCAACTGGCCAAGTGACCCCGTGGTGCAGGAGAGGTTGGTGAAACCAGAAGATCTCTCTGAGCAGGAGGTGTCCAAGAAGCTGCTGGAATATCACAGAAAGTTCCCAGAGATTTTCCACATCTACCAGAAAGTTCTGAAATCGATCAATGCAGACCAGCCCTCCGTGGATGTTCTCTCACAGGGTAAGTTTGTGCTGTGTGGCAAGCCTGAGAGAGTCCTGTTTGAGGGATGCTTCCTGGCTCTTAGAGTCAGTTTGTAGGATTAGGCAACACAGATGGCTCCCAGCTGAGCTGTGCTCTCCCTAGAACAGCATTTGGGCTGTTCCTGGTAATTATTTCACTGGAGTAAGGACAGATAACTGGAAATTCTTAGTTCACAGTCCTGCCAAGGAACAGCTGACTCAGTAGAGCAAATGTCATTGTCACTCCTGTGAGTCTCTCTCCTAAAAGGGAGCCCTGTGGCTCAATTGTTCATCTCCCAAAGGGCCAGTACCTTCCAAAGTCTGAGAACAAGGAGGAGTAGTTCAAAGCCAGGAACATTTCATTGTTTAAAAGCTGCTTGTGCTGGGAGCTTTCCTGTTCAACAATTCTTGTTTGCCTTTGCTTGACTGTAATGCAATCTGACTTTTAATGTTGATCCTCCTAGAAGAGAAAAAGGAAACTGCCAGAAAGACCAATTGATGATGTACTTTGTAGCTGTCAGTCTGCAGATGATCTGTTATATCCCAGTAATTTTGCATCTCAAAAAGGACTTTTTTTTTTTAATAACAAGTGCTGCACTTTTAAGATAAACAAGTAGGAAGTTTATATTCTGAATTTACACATTAATTACCTCTAAATTACTTAATTAAATTTAAAAGTTCATATCATCATTCATAAAGAATTCATGCCTTGAATTGTAAATAAAAATGTGAGTGCCTGAATATTAATTATTATTAATTAATAATGTAGTGAGATAAATTGAAAACTGGAATGAAAAAATCCTCTCTAGATCTTTTTTCTGCTGTGCATCAAGCAGCCAGATTTTTTTAAAAGAATAATTAGATGTGGAGACTGTCTAGGGGATCATTACTCCTAATTAACTTGGTTATTTACTGCAAATTAAGCATCATTTGTAAGCAGGGTGCTTTGCCTGTAATGTTTGTGCTTTTCAATACACTGGGTTATGGAAAATGTTCAGAATAACTGGAGCACTGCTTGGGTAGCTGATACTCAGGGTTTAGGAAGTCATGCAGCAAACACACTATTTTCTGGTAGGATTTTCCAGGGTTTTTGTTAAATATTTTTATTGCCCCAGCTAGAGTTTAAAAAGACAGAGGAGATCTCTCATAAATGTGAGCAGTACTGTGGATTGTTTCACACCATTATAAAATGTAGTGAAGTTTGCTGCAGCTGCTGCTGCCCTGCTGTGGGATGGGACACCCTGCTCACTGCAGGCTCCTGCCCAGCCTGTGCCACTGCAGGCAGAGATGGACACAATCCCATGTGCTTGCAGCTTTAGTTTCTCAATTCTTTAGGTCTGCTCTGTAGAAATTGGAGTTTGCTGGAGATGCTTCTTTATTAGAAACGATTTTATAATCACACCAAAGTGTCTAAGGGGAGGTTTCTCTGAAAAATTATTGGTACACAGCAATGTGCTGACAATGGCTCTTAAAATCCTGATCCTCAGGATGTTCTCACCAATCCTTTTGTGCTTTTTTAATATAGTTTATGACTCATACAAACACTCATGTTTAAGCTTGTCCTATTCCTTAGACTAAAATACTTTTTTTATTACAAGGACTCTTTAGAGAGTCTTTTATTGGAATTGAGGATCTCACAAAAACTGAGGGAGGCTGCAGCTCATCTGGGCTTGCCTTTTGTTGTATCCACTGCAATCACTGAGGAATCAAAGCCTGTGCAGACATGTCCTTGCTGCTTTAATCATGGCCAACCCTGGCATGTGGGACATGGTGCCAGAAAGTTTAGTCTTGGAATTTGACTCTCTGATCCCTGGAAAACTTCCATGGATCGAGCTGCTCCCTTCACTGGTATTCTCAGCCATCAAATGGGCACAGCTATATCCAAATACAATCCCAGTTTGTCCTCACTGCCAAAGCTGTGACATCTTTTGGCTTCTTGGTGATCTCTCAGGTTCTTTTTTGAGATTGTAGCAAAGTCCAGATCTCTATAATGTGGCAATGCTGATGATGCTTCACACGTCCCATGGCCTTTCCAAAGCTTCATAGCCTGCAGGTTGACCTGAAGGTGCTATTTCCTGCTTGAAGCAAAATTTAGGAGAATGATGCCCAGAAAATGAGTGGAATGAGGCAGAAAAGCTCAAATATTCTTTACAAGTTACACAAAAATGATGGGCAAAGGAATAAAACATCCACACACCATTCTGTGTTGTCAGTGCTGAGCAGTGTCATGACTATGCTACAAGTCTATAATATTGCAATTAGGAGTCTTAATCACACACAGCTGGATAAATGTCATTAATTTAACATCTCGAGTTTTTACACTTAAATATTTGTTCAGAACCTGCAGAAAGTATTAAATGTAATTACAGCCCTCTATAATTTGCATGGTAAAATTGTAGCTATCAAGCAAAAATTACTTCTGCTGAAAACAACGTGGTAAGAGAGCAATTATTAATTGAATCTGCTCTTTAAAATGGTTTGACAGGCACTGATGAAAGAAAGAGGAGTGTAATGATAGTGAGATTTCAAAAATGCCTCTCAGAGTAAATTGCTGACAGGACAGTTTTATCAGAGTCCTGATTTTGGGTGCAGAGTCTGGATGCTTCAGTGATAAAATAAACCATGATCAACATCACCGTGGTTTGATTTAAAAAAAATAAATAGAGAAGTTAATCAATGTTTATATCTAAATTTTTAAAGAAATAGGTTAAGCCCTGTATTTTTTGCCTTTCTCTCGTGTTGCAGTTCTTGCCTTTGTCCAGAGCCGGCACCGATCTGCTGCCCCCTTTACACCACGGATTCTCTTCTGTGGCCCCCCAGGCAGTGGGAAGAGCCTGCAGGCAGCACTAATAGCTCAGAAATATGATGTTGTCAACAGTAAGTTCTCAGTAAATATGCACTTTGCTCAATTCCCCCTTTCTCTCTTTTTGATCATTTATCTTTTGCTGCCTGTCTTTCTTGCTTGCTTATAAAATGTCTCTCTTTGTCCATTGCTGTGGATGTCAAATTTTTTGAGGGAAGTGAAAAGTATTGGAATGAAGAAGTGTAAAACCAAGTGTATGTGCTGTGACAAACCAGCTCCAACGTTTTTTTAGTCATCATTTCATCATTTTTTATACACTTTACATCTGTATTTTTCTATTGTTAGGCTCCTGTAGTGCTCTGAATTCTTCTGAGGATCAGTGGATCATGAGTAATGTCTGCAGTTTCAGCTGTCTGACCAAAATTGGGGCACTTTTAAAATAAAATTCACTCTGAACTTTAGTGAAGACTCAGGCTCTGCACATCTGAAGTAATGTGTGAGAAAATGAAGGAATTAGTTAAAAGTGCATCATCTTTCTTTTGTAAAGGAGGTCCAAAAAATTCTGTGTGAGGCTTGTTCATGGTTAGTTAAAACATTAAGAAGTTCTGTGGTTTGAAAGTGCAGATTGGTGATGGGATCAGTGCAATATTTCCCATGTTCTGTAATGGCTTCTAACAGTGGAGTGGCCATAAATTATTTTAAACAAATGTCTGGTAGCTGTAAAATTTGCAGATTAGTCATATCCTCTTAGTTAAGCAAAAGACAGGTTTGATAAAATATTTCTGCTGTCAGTTATTGTGCCATTGGTGTATTTTAAAATATCATGTGAAAAAAGAAGTATTTGTAGATTTATTCAAAGCTATATTTTTTAATAATTGTATAATTGGCTTAAAGAAAACAAAACATGTTTGGGTGTATTAAAAATTATTTTGTTCTTGTCCTTTTGATTTTTTTTTTTAACTTTCTAAAACTGCAAGTTTCATAGTGTTCCATTTAGGTCAAAATTTGCATTTTTTTTTTTAAAGTAACTACTATATGAGAGAGTTGCAGCTCTTTTTATTAAAAATCATTACCACTGCTTTACTCATATGTTGAATTTTATTTTAAGTATTCTGTAACCCAAATATTAGAAGAATTAAGTATTTAATACAGAGTTGGAAGACCATCATTTTTCAGAATCATATTCAGCATATTCTTCATTTCTATTAGGCCATTGGGCTTGAAGCACAGGCTTAAAAATTTAAATCTACATTTAAATAGTCTCATGAATTAGATTGAATTAAATTGTGTACTTATTAGGTGTCTTAAATTGGGGTCTGTGCACTGAGTTTCTGTTCTGTTTTTAAACTCTTTATTATTAATATTAATTTGCTTCTCCAGGACACCTCGTGACTGTTAAAATTGTCAGTTAAACACTGAACTTTATCAGCTTTGTCCCAGAGGTGCTGCTGGGGGCATTTCTCTCTCCTGTTGGCCTGGCAGTGAATTAACAGCAATAAACAGAGGAGATGAGAGAGCTCCATCTTCCCCCAGCCAAGTCAGTGCCTGTTGGTGCCACTGATTCCAGGGAGAAAGGGACCAGTTTAGGATTATTAATTGAATAATATACAGTAATTAATTTACCTAATATTTACCAAACTGGAGCTGTAGGCAGGATCTGTGCTGTTGTGTGACCTCTCCTTGTCCTGGTTCTCCATCCCTGAGCCCAAGGCAGCAATATTCCATGGGCAGCTGTCCTGGCTCAGACTTGAAACCTGCATGCCCTGGAGTTCTGTGTGGCTGAAATCAAGGATGATCTTGCATTAGCACAGTTTTAAAATGTAATTCTTACACAAGAATTCTTACACAATCACCAAATGGTGCAGGGAGGCCCTTCCCTGGGCTGAGCACTGTGCTGCAGCCCCAGCAGCCTGGTTTGATGCTGCTCAGCAGCTGTAACTTCATTCAGCAATTGCAAGTTGATAAAAAGTGAAAGCCACCAGCAATCCCTTGAGTTATTTCAGAAATAGATTTGATTAATATCATTCTCTCCATTTTTAATATGTTCTTTGCCAAATGTATTCTTTTTTTTTATTCCATATCCTCAGTCTCCTTGCTTTTCACTCTGCTTGGCCAAAAAAAAAATAAAAAATTCCTAACAACAAACTCAAAAACCACACAACTTTTATTTTATTCAGTGACCTTATTCCAGTATGCAGCTTCTGGGTTGTTTTTTATTTCTTTTCTTTGTTGCCTCCTTTTTAAAATTTAACCTTGTGTCTTTTTTGTTCTTCCTTCCTGTTAGTTTGCTGTGGGCAACTGCTAAAGGAAGCTGTTGCAGACAACACAAAACTTGGAGAACTCGTTAAGCCTTACATTGACAGTGGATGCCCAGGTAGGGCATGTTGTTGTCTCATTACTCTGTAGTTACAAATTTGTAGCAAAAACCAAATTGTGAGTGGATTTTTTGTTGGTCAGATTCTAATCAGAGTAACCTGAAAGTTGATTAATTCTGCTCATTCCATGGCATTTGTAGCCCTGCATAACAGAAGTTCGATTTCTAAGGGGGGTTTTAGATCTTCAAAGCAAATATTCACTGTTTCAGTAAAATTCAGATTTCTTGTGCACATTCCAAAATCTGAATTCCATGTTTTTAATCACTAAATGGAAGTGAGAATTCTGATATCAGTTTAAACTGTTTTTAAAGCACACTGTTGTGTTAAACTGGTTTCAAAGCACAATATTGCATTTCCTTTTAAATTTGGATGTTGACTTTTAGAATCCTACCATAGCTTCCCTCTACTTACATGTAAATATTTTAAATTTAAACATAAAGTTTCTTTGTACTTCATTTCTATCAGCATTTTTGGGTGTGGGAGGGGACTGCCACAACGAGCATACTTTGCTTTTGGAAGGCTCTGCAGGGATTTCAGATAAATCATAAATAATGGAAGCTCCTTAGGGCAGCAGCTTAAACCTGTCTGCCTGTTACAGTTGTCCTGCTGTCTGTGTGTGGTGGGTGTTAGGAATCAGAGAATATCTGCAGTTAAAGAAGAGAAGTTGTATTGCAGGAGGGTGGAAGGATGTTTATTTTGCCAAATTGCAATGGCCTGGAAGACAAACTTTCAGTGCTGTTTCTGGCAAGAGCCCAAATGGTTTCCAGTGGTACAAACATAAGGAGACAATTGTGCTGAAGATGGGGAAATCTCAGTTAAGCTTCAGTATTAATGGAATTTTGAGCAAAGCCCCCCTGAGCAAAGAGAAATCTTTACTGCCCTTTATCTTTAGCAAGGAAATTTATTTGGTAAGGTGGAAAGCTTGAAAATTCCTTTGGTTTTTTTGCACAGCAGCTTAATTCTGAGGCTGAATTAGACAGTTCTGAAACATGAGCCTATGAAAGTAACTGAGGTTCTCTGGATACCAGACCAAGAGATGCAGGACTTTCCCAGGCATTTCCAGAAGGTCTTTGGCAGCCTGCAGCTTTGGGGGTGCCACCTCTCTGTCAGGCACTTTATCAAACCACAGGATAATGCATTTTAACTCTCAGCTTCATCTCCAGTGAGTGGATTGTGTTTGTTTTAATGCAGTCACCCAGCTCAGTGCATTCATCACCACACTGCAGGTAGTGGTGATGAATGGGAACCATGATGTGGGAACCATGGGAGTGGAAAGCAGGAATCTCTGCAGCCTGGAAGAGAGAAGTTGGGTCCTCTGGAATGGTCACAGACACCTAGGAGGGGATTTTCTGAGCTAGAGAGACCCACAATGGCCATTCAACTCAAAGGCAAGAGATCTCAGAGTAGTGATCTAGACCTCATGCAGTGGATCTGAGGTCTCCAGGTGTGGGAATAATTCCTTCCTGTGTAATTCCTGGCTGGTTTTGTGTGCAGTTTAACTCACACATGGAGATGCTTTTAAGCTCTGGGCCTGTCTTTCATGGAATCCACTGATTTCAGAATCTGATGTGCATTGTGTAATTTCACTGTCTGCTCCTCTCTGTGGAGAGGAGGATTGTAAATACCTCACTCCCTAAAATTCAGTTATGGCTGAGATGGGAGTTTGGGTGATCTATTTATTCAAAAATAGGTCCTTTAAGAGCTTGCTTTACTGAAATGTTCTTTGTGTGGTTTATAAACTTCATCTTAACCATTAAAGTTCCTTAAAGGAGATGCATTCCCAGTAGAGTAAAATAATTGCACAGATCATAATTTTTAGCCAGTCCTAAAAATATGCACATCCTTAGTCCAAGGGAGCTGCTTTCATTTCAGGAAAATGAAATTGAAGTTGTAATTCCTTTCTTCTTCCAAATTAGAAATTATTTCAGGTTTAGATTAATTTTTTTAATACAGCATGCACGGATAAAGCTGTACAACACTTCTGAATGTTAATAGGGATCATAACTATATTTCTGGGCATTATGCTAAAAATTCTCCCTTAAATTTGCTGGTAGGCACATATATATTTTATTTGGTGGGACACAGCACAAAATTAAGGGCTGAATAAAGATAAATATCATCTAGCAAAACCAGAAATAATAAGTTCTGTCATTTTGCTAATCCTCCTCTCCCAGGGATAACAAAGCATGAATTTACATTAGTAAACACTAACAAGAATTCATTACTGCCCTCACAAGAGGCTTGGAGAAAATGGAATAACACAGGGTACTGAAGAGGAAAGGTGGGCTAAGAATCTTTGCATCTTTGCTCTCTTTCTGCAGACCAGGTTAAAACAGGGGAAAGATCCTCCTGCTATTATTGACTACAGTCAGTTTCCAGAAAATCTCACTTGAAAAGACTCGGTGTAGTCAATAGCAGACAGTGTTGTAAGTGGGAAAACAATTAGAACTTCAACCTTTTCATTACATTTCTGCTTGTAAGGAGGCTTAGCTGTTCCTGTGGGTGAGGAATCATGCAAGTGACATTGGCACAGAACAGTGAGACCAAAGGCAGACCCTGGAAAATGTTGTTCTCAAATCATTACTTGTCAAAATGAAACCAGTGCCATAAAATCTTGAGGACATGCCTCATATATTCTTAAAATGCTCCCCCAGGGGACTGATCTCAGTGTGTTTCCCTTCTTGTGGACCCCACTGATTGCATACAATTAGTCATGTAAGATATGCCAAGAGGGCGTGTTGTGGTGCTGTAACAAGGCTCAGAGCCCAGCCTGTTCAAAGCTGACTCATTATTGAGTTATTGAGGCTGCCCACTGCCTCTTCTGCTCCAGTTCTGCTTGGCTAACCTGCATCTCTTCGTGGCTTTAGGATTCATGAACATTCTTTGTGCTGTTTTCCCTGTACTGCTGTACATCATGTATTTCAGGAACAGCCCAGACAATTCTGTTATTCACCCCAAAAGGCAGCTCAGCATTCCCATTTTCTGTATTTTCTGGTGTTTGCTGTCTCATAAAGACCTGCTTTTTGTCAAAATCCTCTATTTTGTATATGGTGATTTATTTTGCTTAATGAAGGCAGCATAGATATTTTTGAGCCCATTAATTTTTTAATTCCCAGGACATTCTAGTCTACAGTAGGTGCACATTAGATATTGAAAAATGCATTTTTGGTGATAAGTTCAGCAACCTGACAGCTTTCTGCCTGTCATAAACACTGAGTTGTGCTTTGGACAACCAGTCTGAAATGCAGAGACTGTTCCTTTAGGATGTCGTGGTTTCACTGAGTACTGGGGAGTTACTATTAACTATACTCTGGGCAGAAAATTACCAACATAGGAGCTTGAGACCAATCTTCTGGTCACTAACTGCAGTTAGATTAACTCCTGGTCAATAATGCTAAATTCAGCACACACCATTTGCTTGGGGAGCCTGGGAAGAGATGGAGTGAGAGGTGAGTGCAGTGGCCAGAACCCTCCCACAGGCAGCAAGACAAGTCCCATAAATCAATTTATTTTGTTTGATTCCTTCTATAATGTTCTAAGGAGGCAGTTCCATAGATTTGCCTCTCCCCTGGACAGAAGATGTCTGTGTAGAAATGCCTTTCATAGACCCCACAGGCTTGAAGGAGACCTCTAAGCTGAATTCCTGTGCCCAGGTTGCTCCAGGTCTGAGGAGGGCTGGACTGCCTGCTGGACCTGTCTCACTGAAAACATGGGCACACAGTAATTTGAAGTTCCATCTGCAGGATCTTTGGTTACCGTCTTGAAGATGTCTGTCAGAATTTGATACCCTGGGAGAAAAAAATAGGGCAGGAAACATTTTTGATTTCTCCACCTAAATGTCCCTGGTGTTTGCCCCTTGAGGTGTTTGCATTTTATTAATGAAAAGAACAGCAGGACCATCACAAAGATAGGGAAGGTCATCAGTCAGTTTAAATTTGCATGTCGTTCTGTCCAGTTTTTGTGGTGAAATAGCATGGAGTGATCACTGCTAATTAATATATCTCTTTGTGAGGCTGGAATAAATAGAGCCAAGAAAAGTGAGATGACAGGAAAGCAGCATGATGGAAAAAACCACTCCCAAACCAGTAAGATTCTGCTTTTCAACTGGGAGAGCTGCTATTAGTGTGGGTAATTGGGTTTTTTCCCACCAAAATGAAGATTCAGGTGGTAAGAGAAGTGACTCATGGAGCACAGATAACATTGCACTGTTTGCAGCCTGTTAGACTCGAACACACACAATCTCTGTTGGTTTTTTCCCCTTCCTTTTTCTATTTTTTTTTTTAAGTAGTAATATCTGAAGCTGTCCCCAATGGCAGTCTGCACGTAGGGGGTAAAGTCTAGAATTCCCTAATTTCTCCTGTTTTCTAATGAAAACTATTACTTGTACAAATACAGATTTCTTTTCCCCTTATTTTAAATTGCAATGGTTTTAAAGGGGTGCTTTTTGGTGTAGCCTCTGAAAGTTGGGGTCCCCTGGTGATTGTGATCACAGCCTCACTGAAAACACTTTGCTTGGTTCGGGGTGGGTTGGGTGTTTGGTGGTTTTTTTTTTGACATCAAATTAATATTCTCATCACTGAACGTGAAACACAGGTTTGACAATGGAGCAGCTTCCCCTTTGTTAAAAACTCGAGAAGACTTTCAGAGTTGAAAGGCTGAATAAACCTTGATATCTGAGGGGGTAAGCTTAGTGTTATTTCTTGTTTTTAAGAGTGCTGTACTGGCGAGCTGCAAGCTGTCTGAACATTGCAGAGACCCTTTGGGAGCTCCATTGGTTTTCAGCAAGTCTTTGCATGCAGTGTGTTTGTACTGGCTGAAGACAGCGCATGGCTCTCTAAATAATTTACAAGTTGATTAATAGACTCACATGGGTATAATTAGAAGAGGGAGAGACAGCAGCTCCAGTAACGGGTACAGTGCTTGGGGGAACTAGAGACTTTATTTTTTTTAAAGAAACTTTCTAGGGTGCTGGGCGTTTGAAGATAAGTTGGGAAGAGCTCAGTGCCTCTTCTCTTTTGAAGTGGAAATAGGACAGTTTGAATCCGTCGAGTTTAATTTTTCACAAGCTTTAGGGGCCCTGCAGTGCAACTCCCTTTTTATTATTGAAAAAAACTCTCCATTTTTCTTTCATTTTTCACACACACACACACAGAGCCCAAACAGGAGCTAATAAACAAATCGATTTTCTACTTTATTTAAGTTAGTTTTATGGCAATTCTGTACCTCCCCTAAATGTGCACCTCGCTCACAAATACACTGTGTAAAGTTACAGAGATATTTATGAATACACCACACTTTAATTTATGCATTTTTAAGAAACCTTCACCTCTGTTTGACAATGCTTTTGAAGTAGCTCCGTTTTTCAAGTCAAACTTTTGACTTTTCCTCTGGGACTGCTACAAAGGGTTTTTTATGGAAAATAGGTAGCAGTCTTTTTTTCTACCAGGAGAAAATTGGTGGTCAAGAGAACATAATACAATTAATTTTCTTTTATTTTCCGTTTTAGGTGGCCATATTTTTATATGAGATGCAAGGTTGTAGAATAGAAAGTTTTAAATGCAGACATGTAGGCAGTAGGTTGTCATTTTCTTCCCTGAGTTTTAGTTTTTCATGTGTTGAATCACTGCAAGGTGATAAATTAGAATTCCCTTTTCCTTTATTTGAAAATCTAGAATACATTTTTCTTTATTCCCAATAAATCCAACAATTGGTGTTGGATACACATTTGTGTATCTGTCCAGCAGACACTCAGAGCTGGAGTGAGCCTTGGTTTACAAAAACATTTTTAAAGGCCACTCCACTTAGGAGTAAAAACAAAGCAAGCAAAAAAATCCACCCTAAAAAGCCAACCCTGGAAGCCAGACCAGGCAAAATAAATGTGATCTGATTGAAGAGAGGAGTGCAGTTGTTTTCTGGAGCAATTGTGATAATCAGTTGGTTAATGGATATGGTCCTGCCTGTATAAACTGGTTTTGCAGTGATATTCACCATTCCTGCTGCTGCTGGAGGATCAATATTCCAATATTAGTGCCACAAACCCTCATGGATTTGAGTGAAGTTGTGGCCCTTGGCCACTTGGGGCCTCGTGGTTGTCAGGGGCTCTGAAACAGCAAAATACAATATAATTGTGAAGTATTAATCTTTTATGTTTATATTGATCTTCATTGCTGACAGTCATTCTTAGAAGTTTAGGAGAGCAGGGGTTCCTTTCCTCAGCAAAGGGCTTCACTTGAATTCTGTGGGGTTTTGGGATGGAGACATCATTGGAGTTTTTATACAAAAACCAGAAGGAAAAGCACATTGCATGTTGTCAGCATCCTCCCTTGTAGAGTTTAACATAAAAATCTGGGTTTGGCTGAGCATCCTCCCTTCTCATCCCATGGGGAAGCAGTATTTGGTGTAAAAAGCCAAGACATTTTTCACCATGTTTATCAGACCAATTAATTCTTCTTTTTCTTTTTAATATTATCACTGTCAAAAAGGGTTTGTAGGTCAAATTCTGCACTGTGTTCTTCAGTATAGCTGAACTTTTAGAAATAAGGAGGAAATAGTGAATCTGGTTGATAATGGAAATTATGAGTCCAATGGGCTCAAACTGCAGTTGCTGTTTCATGTTTAGCTGTAGTCCCTCCATGGGAGCCAAAGGAGTAAAAAGAAGTACAAATATGTATTTTGTCACCGGTTTTAGAAACTTTCAGGGCAGACACATCCCTGTGAGATAGTTCAGAGCAGCTTTTGTCTCCCAGGCAGGTAAACTGAGGCAGAAAACCTCGCTGAGCTCGAGCCCTGCCACAATCAGGGATGGGAACCCAGGAGTGCAGATCCTGCCCCTGGGGTGAGCCCATGCAGCATCCTGGGGCTCCCCCGGAGCCATTGGGCAAATCCATGGAAAACAGCACAGGGGCTGTTTTTAGGGGGAAAAAAACCCCTTTTTGTTTGCATGCTGGATACTCAGTTTGGACTGAATTTCCATTGCTGCTAACAGGTAAAGTCGTGTTAAGGGGCCGGAATCTTATCTCGTCCTTAAATGTGATCAGATGTAGATTGTTGAATCTCTGCCTGGGTGCCTGTGAGGAAGCATTTGCTCTCCTTTAAGAGGCATTTCTGAAGGTCTCAAATTATCCTGTATCATATGACTTCCGATGATTATATGATCAATAATTTGGGATTATACCTGCTTTAGAAATAGTATAATTTCCACTTTAATACAGCTAACTCCTATTTTAAATGACCAAAAACCTAAAAAAGAAAAAAAAATAGTTAAAAAAAATTAAAACCAAGAAAATACTTGTTCTAATATATTCTAACGAGCAAAAATATCTTAAAGGTGGAAATTAAATATTTTATGGCATTCTTTATTTTAATGGATAAAAAAATTACTCCGATTCTTACAGAAGCCCTTCTCGGCAGTGCTGCGTGTGTAAAACGAGTCGGGATTTCTGTAGGAATGGTCCCTGTGCTGGATCACCTCCCGCGCCGCGTTCGCAAACCCGAACGGTGCCGGTGTTGGCTGCGCTGCCTCTACGTGCGTTCTTCAAACCCGGCCCGAGCGGGGCTGCTTTCAGTGTTTCCGTGCCGGCTCGGCGCTCTCGGGGCTCCGGGAGGCCTCAGAGCCTGCGGTGCGGGCGCGTTTTCCCTGAATTTCCCCGAATTCCCGACATTTCGGCGGCGGTGCCGCGGCCGCTGCTGCCCGCGGGGCGGGGACGGCTGCGCTGCCCGGCGTGACCGCGGGGTGGCGGCAGAGAACAACCAACGGCTG
>VZTN01002208.1:255750-301390 GCA_013400515.1 Erpornis zantholeuca | reverse complement strand
CCGGGACAAACAGGGACAACCCGGAACAAACCGGGATCCTGCGGGACAAACCGGGACAAACCGGGACAAACAGGGACAACCCGGGACAAACCGGGATCCTGCGGGACAAACCGGGACAACCCGGGACAAACCGGGATCCTGCGGGACAAACCGGGACAACCCGGGATCCTGCGGGGCTGGAGACCCCCGGGACAAACCGGGACAAACCGGGACCCCCGGGACCCTGCGGTGCTGGAGACCCCCGGGACAACCCCGAGACAACCCCTAGACACTCCGGGACACCTTGGGGTCCTACGGGATCGCNCGGGACAAACCGGGACAAACCGGGACCCCCGGGACCCTGCGGTGCTGGAGACCCCCGGGACCCCTCGGGATCCTGGGGGACCGCGGGGCTGGTGACCCCCAGAACCGTCCGGGACCCCTCCGGGTGCGGGGTAACGGAGACCACCCGGAGCCCCCCCCCGGGTGACCGGGGCTGGACACTCCCGGGATAACTCCGTGGAGCTGGAGACCCCCGGGACCCCCCCGGGTGCGCGGGGCCGGAGCCCCCCTGGAGTCCCCAGGACGCTCCGGGTGCGTGGGGTCGGAGCCTCCCGGGACTTCCCCCGCGGGTGTGCGGGGCCAGAGCCCCCCGGAACGAGCCGAGCCCGTTCTCCTGACTCCACCGAGGCAAAAGGCTCTGCTTCCCTCCCGGTGCCGCTGCAGCGCGCTCGGCTGTGTCTGCTGACGGTACCCGAAACCTGCCCGGCCTCACCCACCGGCACCTCGGGGGATTAGCCTCAATTATCGATCAGCCCACGCGATGGTAAATCACTGCTAAATCATCCTCAAACACATTAAAAACCAATTTATACAATCTCAATCGATACAATCTCTGAGGACCGTGTGTGGGCAAGAAAACAGAATAGAAAAAGCTAATTACTTGTGAATCATCCAGAGTTTCTAGAGCAGTGAAATAAGGAAATCTCATGCTTTGCTAAATTTGGGATTTCCTGGACAATTCGGGAAAGTAGCCTTTGGCAGTAGTTTATACTCAGGACAAGATGTTAACTGTCAACTACTGGGATCAAGCCTCAGGCATCTGAATTAGCTGTGAAAGTCTTCAGTCCTTGCTAAAAAAAATCTCTATAAGCAGGATAAAGCATAGATGGACAGTATTGTCAAAAGGACCTTTTTAGAGCACAAAGCTGACAGAATTTATATCTGTAAATGCAGTTATGCCATACTAAGAATTGAGGCTTTGTAGGTTTGGAGCAGTGAGTCGATACCCTTCGAATATCTGTTTTAAAGAGAAATATACAGATGAAGTATCAATTTAAATATGGTAATTGTATAGCTTGGGGCACTGGCAGCATTGAAGTTACTGGAGAATAGTGCCCTGTAATCTCTCAAGTGGTATTTTCCCCCTTCAGACTGTGCCTTTAATGTTCTGTTACTTGTGTCTGGAGCAGATGGTGTGATTTTGTAACTGATTGCCTGATTTTGTAACTGATTGCCTGATCTGGGTTTCTATTAGTCCTGCAGATCCATGGATTGGGGAAGAGCTAATAGGCCACACTCCTGTGGGCTTCGTGAGGAGCTTCTCATGAGAAGTACCTGATACCTGTGAAAACCTTTGATGCTCTGAGAAGTAAATTTATTTTTTAAATGTTCTGCTGAAGGTGCTGATTTACAGCCCTGGAGATGGAAAATCTCTGGGTGTCCACGCAGCAGTTCCAGCAGGAACAGCAGCACTTTAAGCTTGAGTTCCTTGTCCCCTGCCTGATCAAACCCCTGAAGTGATTAGATCACTTCTTGGATCCACAGCTGCCAGTTCAGGGGTGTAGTCTTGATCGTTAAGGTGGTGAAGACAGGCTGGGAGATAAAGGAGACACAGAGTGTGGTGTTAGGCATGAACAAATTGCATCTCTATCTGGAGCTGTTTGTGGCCTCATTCTGCTGCTTTTCCATGCCTGGGGTTCACTGGGATCCTGGCCCACAGCTGTTTTGTGGTGTTCTCAGGAATCACTGCAGCTCAGTGGCTCTGCAGCTTTACTTCTGAGGGGTGAATTTTACTCCTGTGCCTTGATTTCTCACCCTAATAGAGACATGCTCCCACCTTATCTACTTTGGATATCTCTTTGTAGCAGCACACTGTAATTTTTACAGGAAACTTACCTTTGGACTTCTCTAATGATAAAGTAAAATCTCTCTCGAGTCTCATTCCCCCAACTTTCAAAGTTGGAAACTCATGCAAGCTTATGTTGAAAAGGAATTGATTATTCAAAGCTCTTGTGCTTCATAATCTCCTTAAAACATGTAGATTGACTGTCTCTTCAGGAAAGCTCTATATTTTACTTTGCTATATGCCCATTGGGTCATGTGCTTAAGGCCAGGAGACCTCTGGCTAGTTCCTCACAGGCTGTGTGCCCCTCCAATTACAGGATATTAATTTGCCTTCCATTCCAGAGACAGTTCCACATGAGTGAAAAGGAATTCTGCACTGCACAGTTCTTCATTACCTACTCTGTCTGTACTACAAAATAAGAATAATACCGATTTTTTTTTCCTCTTTTTTTTTTTCCTTCCCTCTGGTCTGTGGAAGATGTTTTACAGTTTTAATGCAGCTGTTTTAAGTGTGACTGTTCCTGTTCAAGGGCAGCTGATGTACTTTGTAATGCCACCGAGCAGCCAACGAGCTCTGTTCCCCCATTGTGTTGAAGTGATAGGTATGTTTGCTAATCAAGAGGAGAGCAGAGCTTGCTGTCTGACTTGTTTATGTTTTATTTCTCACCATCAAGCTTTAGAGGGAGGCACAGAAAATATGTAAGCATCTATATTATTCAGTGATGTATATGTGCACATGGGTGTACAAACAGTCTGAAGGGTATTGCTGCTGTCTTGCACTCACTCCTGGCTGAAGGGAGAGACATGTCAGGTGTCCCCAGCATCCCTCAAAACACCCCAAACCTGGCGTGTAATTAGATAAACTATTCATTAATTGTCACTGCATCTCCATTTTTCTTCTTTTCTTGCTTCAGTGTTGTTCCACAGCAGTGACCACAAGGAGGATTTTGACCACCAGGGCTCACAGACCCAGGAGATGTTGCCAGCTCCCCATCACAATTGCTTTTGAATTTCTCCTTCCCCTACGAAGGATGGAAGCAATTCCCTGGAGCTAGGGAATCTCCCAGGATCTGCTGGAAGCCCAACAGCACAGGATATCCATCTTTGTGTGCCATTCCCAGGCCTTTCAGCCCTGCCTGCCCTCATGCCCTGTTCATCTGACAGTGGTGTCAACTCTGGCAGAATCCTACTGCAGGTTTACTCATGGCTTTGTAGGTTTTATTCCAATGCCTCACAAAACTGAAGGAATTTAATGT
The DNA here is from genome assembly GCA_013400515.1 of Erpornis zantholeuca. Taxonomy (NCBI): domain Eukaryota; kingdom Metazoa; phylum Chordata; class Aves; order Passeriformes; family Timaliidae; genus Erpornis; species Erpornis zantholeuca. Next base: position 298,028 of record VZTN01002208.1, on the reverse strand, counting down.
GGGCATTCTGAAATTTAAAAATGAAATCATGTCATTTGGCATCTCTGTAAATCCCTGTCAAGGATTCCAGCAGGAATTGTCATAAAATAACACACATGAAGGAAGTTCAGTGCTGCAGGCAGAAATTCAGGGGTGTGGGAAAATTCCAGTGGTCTTTGTGTGGAATGCATTTTTGGGAAAGGGAAGGTGGATTTGTTTGTTTTTCTTTATTCCTGCTGGGATGTGTTGGGTTTGTATTAATTCTTGTAAGCTGGAGGGTGTGGAGAGAACTGCCCTGGAAAGAGCACTGAAATTCTCCCATGCCTGCCTGCAGCTCTGGTCTTGGATAGAGAAGGAGCATCCATCTGATAAAACTCCTTCCTGCTGCTGTGCTATTGTACAGTTAATTTTATTAATCCCATTTTTAACAGAATACCCAGTTTTTGCATTGTCATTTTGCTCTTTGTCAAGTGTGTGGGTTTAAGTCATTCTTTTATTTTTTTTCTCCTTTCAGCAGATGGGGGAATATTACTCTCTTTAACTTGTTCTTTTATAATGTGAAGTGGATATCCTCAATTAATACACTAATCTGTTTTCTAATTAATTCCCTGCGGTTTTCCTCCCTTTTTGCTGGTACATTGAATCCTGAGTGCAGTTGTGTAAACTCAGTAATTTGATTATTTAAAGGAGAAGCCATGAATTTCACGATAGAGGTGCAATGCCGAATTTCAGGAAGCAAATGGATTCTATTACTGCAGTTTAAAACCTGCTTGTTTCCCAGGGTGGAACTGTTCACTGCTAATAATTCACTCTGCTAAAATCCAGGCAGATTGCTGTCAGCTTGTCCTGAAGAGAAGTGCAGTGTTAGAAATCTGACACGTACACTCTCCTACAAGCACTTGTTGTTGTATTTTTGTATGCAGATGTGATGGCAGGGTGAGCATCAAAACATCAACCTGCCATGATGGGGATTTATGTAGCAATTTCTCTGCCTTGTTTTCAGTAGAGGCACTGCTGTATTCGACAGATAAAGGGAAGGGGCTCTCCTTGCTGCTTTGGGAAGCAGCTCTAAGTGATTTTACTCTCCTTTCTTTGGGGTTATTTGACACTTGAGCCCAAGACATGACAACAGTAATTGGAAAATTTATAGTCACTCTTGTAGAACTTAATGATTTAATTCTGAACATCCCCCCCTCCTCCCAAAAAAAGGAAAAAACCCTGAAGTTTAAGTATCTTGATTGCAATATTTAACTTTATGAAGACTCCAGTGAAAATGTGCAGGATACTTCCTTACCACTTTGTTCCACAGTGTTACCACATTGGGCAGGATTTTAAAAGCTTCATAGTCGTAATCCCAGTCAGCACCTTGCTGATGTTCTCTCTTGCCCTAAAGAAAAATAATACTAGAGAAAAAAAGAGCTTTTACCTCTAAAATTAAGGGTTTGTCAGTGCAGTAGTTAAGGCTGTTGAAATTAATTTTGAAAATAATTTTCAGTTATAAAATCTTGAAGCCTTTGGGTCAACTGGAGCAGTAGCACACGTAGCCTGTTGTGGCAGAGCCGTGACCACCTGCTGAGATCAATCCAGAGTGCTCAGAAATTCCTGTTTCAGGATTTCTTTTCCACAACTTGGGTCGTTGTTTTTGCATTTCGATAAGATTGTGTCACACACATTGCTGTGACATCAGTCCAGTGTGGCTGAGAGGAAGAAGTACATTGCAAAATGATGTAGGCACCAGATTTTACCAAACACTTGGCTTTGGTCCTACAATTCCTTGTGAGTTTGGGGGTTCCACGACAGTAAATATGCAGAAGCTGACAATGCCCAATGCCAATCAGTCATAAATGGGAATAACTGTGTGGTTTAGTTCCAGAAGGACTTGTCTGCACCTCCCTTCAGTGCAGACTCAGCACACAGAGTAAATGTCACCTTCCTCCTCCTCTGCAGTCCCCGACGACCTCGTCCTGAAGCGGCTGACAGAACGCCTGAGCGCCCTCGACTGCCTGAACAATGGCTGGGTGCTCTCTGGCTTCCCCAGGGACCTCCAGCAGGCAGAGCAGCTGCAAAAAGCCCAGATTAATCCCAACAGGTAAGAGAGAAATCCAGCCATCACAGTAGTATAGAGATGAAAGACTTGTTGGTGGAAAGACACAGATCTTTATTGACATCGTTTATGCTGTGGCATCTTATTTATTGCTTCCTTAGCGAGGAAAGGGGTCCTGCTCCTGGAGGGTAGGAAATAGAGCCCTGGCCTGACAAATGCTCCAGATGGCCAAACTGTGGGAGAGAGAAGAGGTTTGTTGTTCTGGTTATTTGTTTGAGTTGCCTCCAAAGCCAAACCATAAGAAATGGATTAAAGTTTGGATTATATGAGAAGATGTATTTTATTTGCAGCAGGAGGGGGGGGATCTACATCTTCTTTCTTCAGCACTGATGTAATACCATGGAAATATATTGGTATTGCAAGGAGCTCATTATGAGACTTTTGGGTTTTGTGAAATAATTAAAAACAACATGAGAATTACGTTTTATTTGAGCTATAATGAATTGTTCAGAAATGTAATATGAGAGACATCAGCATCCGAAGAGAACTGTTACGAGTGCCAAGCAAATAAAATAGAGTTACTTTTCACAGCTGGTCCAAAGGTGGTGAGGATTTAAAGTGCTGGTGCACTTATCAAAGCTGGGAGGCTTTTCCATTCCCTTCCCAGGCTTTCCTGGTTCTGTCCATCCCAGTGGCTGGCACATTCCAAAGGCATACCTTGGAAATTTGTCATCTTTCTGCTTCCAAGGAAGATGTTCTTATCTAAAAAGTACTGATAGGGGAGGTGCATTGCCCACATCAGTGTTTAAGTTGGTGAAGTTACTCTTCCTGTGTGTCTTGTGTGGTTGCCCTGGATCCCCCCTGTACAGGGATAGGAGAAGGATGGAAAAGGTGGAGGATGAGTTGGGAGAGAGAATAGAGGGGAGTGCAGAGGGAGGGAGCTGCCAGTCATCCATCGAGGTTTAAAAAAGGAAGGTGTGTGAAAACAACAATAACTTTATTTATCCAAAGTAAGATGATGTGCATCTCGAAAAGGAATCCATTGCATGAAAAAAATGGAGAAAGGATCTCAAAACTTGTGCTGGACTCAGTTAAACATCATTTCCCACAGATTATTCTTCTTGTGCATTTAGAAGGAAGGTGCTGAATGCCTAAGCACATGTCTGAGTCCCCGAGATCAGTGTGAATACTCGAGTGTGCCCCGTGTGCTCCTTCACAGGATTGAGACCTCATCAAGGGAGGAAAAGCAACTCATTATGGAATTGGATGTGTGGAAACTCAGCACTGATCCATCTGCTCAGCCTCCCTTCGCTTTAAAGAGCTCTGCACATTCACATCTGTGTTTAGAATTTGGTCCCTACTGTTTTCTACAGGGGTTGGAGTGAGGGACAAAAATAGACATCAAGCTCCCTGATTGATCTCGGAGCTGATATTTTCCATGAAGCTGAAGTGGGAGGGATGTGAGGGAGAGAGGGTGATTATAAACAAAAGGACATATTGCAGCATAGGATAGCAGGGCAGTAATTCAGTTTCAGTTGTGATGCTAGTTATAAAACACTATCTGCAGAGGTGGTGTTTCTGACATCAGGAGAAAAACCTGATAGAATTATAGCCTCGAAATCAATCTGGGAATAGGATGCAGAAATCTATAAATCAGACAGAACAATCTACAAAGTCTCATTTTTAGGAGGGCTCCGTTGATGAAATTAGATTAAAATAAATTTACATATATATCAAGTTTATTATTAAAACCTAGTCACATCAGTAAACAAAATTATTTGTGAAAGAGAATGTTACTCTGGTTTTTGAACTCAGAGTAGACCTCTTTGGCTGATCAGAACACAGAGTTATTGTCTGCTTGTCAAGTCACAAATCTATTCCTTAGAGCTAATAAATGGTTAGTGTTCAAATACTATGTTTTATCTGACTCCCACCTCGTAAAGCTACTACACATAATACTAAATTATACAGCATTGAGCAGGATCAGTCTCCTGACTCCTCCATCTTATAGAAAGAAAAACAAACCTAGTAATTGATGGTGGAAAAGAAGGAAAATAAAGTTATTTGAAAACAAACAAAATGGGCTATAAAGTTTGTTAAAATGTAATAATGAAAAAAACTCATACAGCATCAGCTACCACATCCGAAGAACTGCTCTGTAACAAAAAGGAAAATAATTCAATTTCCACTGAAAACGTAGGGGGGTGGTTCTTGAAATTAGAATTTTCTGTAGAGTGAGGGTTTGCTCATGGACTGGAAAACCTGCAAAGCTTGTCTCCCAAAGAGCCCAGAGAAGACCTGGGCTGCTTTCTGTGCTCCCCCTGTGAAGCAGCTCCTGCCTAAGTGGACAGGATCCTCCTGGCATTGAACTGGGGAGCCTTTAGGGCAAATGAGGAGCTGAATCCATTAATGGCCTCTCAGCTGGGGAGTTAAAGACACCATTAACCACTTAGTGCCAACCTGAGTGGGAATCCACAGACAAGCACAGCGTGGTTCTGCAGCTCTGAGCTACTGACACAAAGGGCTGACATCAGTTCCTCACCCAAATGAGTGTAAATGGGTATTTTAGCTTTTTTAATTAGTGCTTCAGCAACAATAAGGAATGTATAGTATAGCCATGGGTGGTTCTATTGAAACCTCGGTGTAATATCCACCAAAATATTTGTTATCCTTTTTGCTCTCACCCAAACTTAGAGTAAAAATAAGATTCAGCAGCAGTGAATCTCTGGTTGTCACCTTCAGCTGGGTCCTGATCATTTCTCTTCTGATTCCTGATCATTCCTCTGCTGGATCCTGATCACTCCTCTGCTGATTCCTGGTCATTCCTCTGCTGGACCCTGATCACTCCTCTGCTGATTCCTGATCATTCCTCTGCTGGATCCTGATCACTCCTCTGCTGATTCCTGGTCATTCCTCTGCTGGGTCCAGGCCAGCTTAAGGCAATCAGCAGTTTAAGGATTCTCTGAGCCAGAGGATCCTCTGGAAAACTTCTAATCACCTCTTTTCCTTGACTTTATAATATCTTTTTCAATGCTGTACTTTTGGCCACCAAATGTGGGAAGGAGTTTCACATTTCATTGGGTGTTATATGAAAATACTTCATAATTTTTTTCCAGGTGCATTTCTTCTCTTGAGCAGCAGTTACAGACATTCCCATGTCATGTCCCTCAACACTCCTGATTTTCTAAGCCTCTTGTGTTTGCCCTTCAGTCACATCTTTCCAGGACAAAGAACCTTGATCTGTTTATCCTTTTATTTTTACTATAAGTCATTTCACTCTTCTGATCATCCTGCTCTTTCCCTTCACTGGGCATTCCAGCCTTTTTTAGCTGAGGTGGAACAACCAGAACTGCAGTCAGGTTTGAGGGCAGCACTGTGTACTCGTGGTGTGAGTAATAAACATTTTTATTTTCATTTTAACTCCATTACTCGTAATTGCTGACATTCCATCAGATGTCACTGTGATAGATTTTGGAAGAACATTTTCCATGTATAGAGTGTGCTAACTAAACATTGTCTCTTTCATTGAAAATATACCAAAAATTTACAAAGTGTTGGAAATCTCAGCTGAGTGAGTTGAAACTCAGCAAAGAGTTTGATCAGACCTTTTAACTCGAGATTCCTGTAGCTGAAGCTGCAGCCAGGTTTGTGTTGGAGCTCTCCTCATGCCCTCCCATCAGTGCCAAAGGCTCTGCTGCTGCCTCTCCTGGAATTGCCACTTCCCCTGCTCCACTATTTCCTTGCTGTTGTCCCTCTGATCTTAATCCAGGGTCGATCGTTTTACTTTTCAGTAATGATTAATTACATTTCAAATAATACAAGTGAGCAGACGAAGCTGGCAGGGGAGGGATGAGCCAGAGGATTGACCTAGCAATACATCTGTAATATATTTCTAATATCTGTTTTTCCAAAATTAAAGTAGTTTCTTTCCCAGCAGAGAAAATAAACAGCCACAGCTTCTCCAGTGCGAGCTTTCCAGCAGGGTTTTATTTGGTCTTCAAAATGATTTGGCTGTGTTCCCAATTATGTCATCTTTTTACATAATATATTTAAAGCTTCCTTTTCACCACACTGCTGAGAACATGCATTCAAACAGTTTAGGATAATGAAGTTCCTAATTTCTAAAGAAGAACCTGTGAATGTGTTGAAAAAGGAGAAATCAGAATGGAAAAAAAAAGATTTTTTTTTTTTTTTTTTCTTTTTAACTATTTAGTCTTTACATGGGGCTTTCATATTTCTGCAGCTGATCCCAGTGTGGATTAGGGATAATAAACAGCCTATTAATGGAGGCCTGAACTAGGAAATGGAGTTTGAATCAGCAGCAAAATTCAATGGCTGGCGAAGGTTAATAACTCCATTACTATCAGCTCTATTTTTGAGCCGTTTGAAGAGCTGGGTGTTAGCCTTATCTTACTCCTCATTAATTGAGCTAATAGAACCCCAGTGACCTCACCATGCTGCCATTATCTGAGAGTTTACCAGACATGGACTGGAATATTTATCACTGAATATGTATTCCTCAGATTCATTTTTATATCAGAAATATTTTCGTTAAAGGTTGGCTGCCTTCAGGTTCCTTTTTGCCTTCTCGTTTCTTTGCTGCCTTTTGTAACAGCTGCATATTTGGAAATTACATGTAAATGACTTAATTAAATCCCTATCAAGGAACAAGCTAAATCCCAAAATAGTTGCATCAAGGAAACATGATAGTGATTGAATTATTCTGACATGGAAAAATCTTACAGAGCGTTTTTAAAACTTTGACCTAATTTAAATGATGGATATTGTGTATTTATAATAGATGTGGGTTTAGTTGATGGCATACAAAAATCTGATGAGTAGCAAAGAAGGAATGTTATAATTATATCTTACTTTCTCCTCATTTTCAGGAAAAAAAAAAGAAAAATGATGTGGTAATCAAAGGACTAAATCAGTACAATAAAATTTGCCTACACTAGAGAGACAGAGAAACTGTGGGAAAAGTCTAAGTGAACTATGTAGGATTTGGATTAATTTGTAAAATAGTAAAAATAATAGGCAGCACAATTCTCTGTTTCAATCATTCTCGTTTTTTTCTCAGCTCACTCTTCCAGCCATTCTGGGGCTGCTGCTTTAGTGACTCTTGTCTTCACTAGCACTAATTGGTTTTGGGTTTATTTTCCCTTTGCATGTCAGTGCTCCCATCCCAGCTGGGCTCTTCCTCCTCCATCACCTGTTCGAATCAAACAGGCTTTTGGTAAAAGCTCTGGGGCAGTGGGGGCTAAAGGAGCCAGATCTTCCAGAGCTCTGTGATGTGCTGATGAAAGAGAAACTCGTTTGGAAAGTGTGGTTTAGGTGATGAGTCCTGATCTGTCCTCCCCACCCCAGCAGGGACACTCTCCCTCTCACCCGTGCTGAGTGTGCACCCACAGCACCCTGGCCAAGGTGGAAAAATAACAGATTCTGTTCCCTAACCAAAATCCCAGAGTTTACCAGGCAAAATGAGCAAATTTTCCTCTCACCTGAGACTCGACTGCTTCAGTGAATGGGATCCATTTAATCCAAAGTTTCTACTCCTGTAGCCTTTTCCAAGCTACAGGACTAACTCAGTCATTGTCTTATCTCTTGGTGCAAGTGTTTGGGGACTTATCCTGCTCATTGACAAGAGTGTAATTAAATCATTTACCTTCGTTCCCTGATCTGCCTCCAGTGCAAGAGGCATCACTGGGCATGGAATAATGGGAAAAATATATCTGAGAATCTCCCATTCCCTCACGTGTCCCTCTGGCATGAGGGCTCTGTTCAGCACTCCCAGGGGCTACATGTAGTGCAAAAACTCACCCTCACACTCTTTTGTCCACACAAACCCAGTGGAAGCAGCTCCTTATTCAGATTTCTGAGCTGTAGCCATTGGTGGGGAATCCATATTCTCCATTCTCCTCCTCCTCCTCCTCAGCAGACTGTGCTCTCTCTTCCCTCCTAACACAACACTAATCTGAACAGAAGCTCTTGCTCTTAAATAATCCAATAGATAGAAAATTGGATGATTACAATAAAAAGATTATGTCACTTCTGCTGCACATTCTGCCTGACCTATATTGGTCCCACAAGAGCCTTTCTCTCCTGGGGAGAAGCATTAATATGCATCTTGAGCCAGCAATAGCAAAACATCAAATGCAGATTTAAAATCTTTCTATGGGCTTTCTGTAGGATGCTGCATTTGCTGTCACAAGCTGATTCTGCTCCAACAAGGATAGGAGGTATATTTGGCTTCAGTTGTGGGAGGCAGGGATTATTTTTAGAAGTTACCTCATCTCATATGAGCTCCTTTTGATGGCTGGAGTTTGTGTGGTGAAATCCTGGATACAGCAATTAAGGAGTGCTCTGATCTCAGCAAGCTTCCAAAGTCTCCAGGAAGAGAAAGAAGAGAAGATTCTACTTCTAAGTCAATCTTTTTATTGTTATTGTTATTTTTAAGGACCCAAACCCCCGTGCACAACCCTTTCATTGCTTTTGCTGCTGAAAGGAGGGAGATTTTTGTGCAGTAACTATCTCTCACAAATGAGGAAACATTAGGAAACCTGAGGAGTTTCTCTCCTGGTTGCCCTTACGTTGGAACTGTTTTTCCTGGGAGTTGCCTCCAACATCAAGGCTGCCTTTCTGAGCTCAGTACCAAACTGGAGAGGGAAAATTCTGTAAAAACAGTAGAGTCCAGGGTGCTTTTGATGTCTTTGGCACTGGTAGCAAGTTTTAGACAAGAAAAACCAAACCAGCCATGCCTCAGTCCAATGACAATTTCGTGATACAATCTCTACAAATCAGCAAAGGTTGTTGAGGGCATTCACCTAAGACACAACTTCTGTATAAGGAATGAAGTGAAACAGCCATGGCAATCCAAGTGTTATCTTTTAAATAGCAGCCAAGTCTAACCCATGATTTTCCCCTCTGCCCTCTCTCTGCTGAAGTTTTTATTCACACACTGGAGCATCCCCAAGAGTTCACTGAGCTCTCCTGGGCTCCTTCAGGTCTCTCAGTGTGCTCTCTGTTCATCTCACTCTCCGTGGCTGGCTCTGGGCTGGGGTCCAGCAGTGCTGCTGTTGCCTTTCCCTGGTCTTAAAATTAAAACCAAAACACAGTTTATGGGGAAAAGGAGTTTTTATCTCAGTATTTATTTCAGGATCCTTGGGTGCAGCACTTGGGCCAGGTGGAATGCCCTGAAAATGCATGCACACCTCACACTGAAATACACACAATTATAGGCCTTGCTAATTAGCACATCTATCAAAGATTCCCCAGTGAGAGGCTGGAGTGAAGCCCTCGTTGTGAGGAACCTTCCCCCTGGCTGGGCCTGGCTGAGGTTCCCAAATGTGTTCTGGAGAGGCCCTTGGTGTCTGGGGCTCCCAGGATGTTTGCTCTCCTGGTTTAACGGTGCCGTGGGGCTGAGCTGAGTTCTCAGCCTTGGGGAGGTACAAGTGTGGGGCTAAAAGCACTGAGAACACATCAAACTGTATAAAAGAGTGTGTGAGAGGGGTATAAAAGAAAAAGCAAAAAATCATTCTGGCATCACTGGAGGTGCTGGGGGCCCTGAGGACTCATCCTGCAGCTCTGCTCGAGGCTCTCTGGTACACACTCCCCCTGAACCAACAACTCTGCTAAGATGGGTACATAGCAAAAGCTGTGGCTGCAGTCATGCACCATCAGTGCATTTCATGGTGAGCAATGCTGATTGGTCTCACAGGGTAAAATATGATGTGCTTTGTCAATTCTATTTCCTCATGGTCTAAATCAGTCATTTTCAAAATTAACAACCTTAATTAACTTGGTTGTTCACACACAAATAAGAACCATATACATGCAAGGCTGATTTTGTAGCATTTTTATAATAAAGATACTGGTTTTGAGATGTGACTAGACCCAGAAAAACTTGAAAAATAAATGAAGGAGGAAAACTTTATATTTAAAGGTGTGGCAGCATTTTAATTTAATTAACTAATGCATTTACTTTGCATTGGTAAGAGGACACATGTAGATAAAACCGAGGAGAGTTTTGCATGTGTGAGAACTGTAAATGAAGCCATTTAGTGGCTGAGGAAGCACGAGGGGAAGGGAGGGCTGGGCAACATTGTCCAGCCTCTCCCAATTATGTCAATGTCTTGCTGATCTCTTCAGTGGTGTGGTAGCAAAATTTGGCTGACTATTCCTCTAAATAAATGCAGTAAGTCCACTCTTACACTTTATGCAGGTTAAAACTGAGTTTATGAGCTCCACAATCACTAGAATTCAGGATTTCTGGGGTGAAAACATGGACAGGATTGTGGCAGCTGTTCTCTGATTTAGTGATCTCTTCGGATCTGGGACTAATCCCAGAGTATGGCTTTACTCAGAGCTGGTGTGGCAAAATTTGCCCATGCAGAAAACCATCAGCAGAACAGGCCCTGTGCTGCTTTTGCTTGGGTTCTCCAGGCTGAGGATCTGGGAAGACAAGTGCCTCAGTCTGTAGCAAATGTAATAGAGTTTTGGTGATTAAAACTGACAAGTAATATTGCACATTGAATGGAGACTGGTTTGTCATTACCATGAGGATTAGAAAGTGTAATCTTCATTAAAACATCAGTGGATTTACTGCTGCTTGCCTTGGAACAAGATATTTGCTCAGAATTTTCTGGTGAGTAGATTTAGTAAGTGCAGGGCAATTTAAGAGAGGGGAATGGAGTCCTGCCATAGCTTATTCTGCAGGAAAGATGTAGGAATGATCCCTGATGTCTGACAGATGCACTGGGTCTAATTCTATGGGCTTGGATCACCTGCAGTCACATAAATGTGTTAATCACTATCACTTAAATTGACCTCCTTTGGCTCAGGTGGAAGAGGTGACCCAAAGCTTTTATGCTGTGCAAGGATTGTGTTTTCTGTCCCTAAATTCATTATGTTTACAAAATTCCATATCACAGATTGCTGTTCTTTGAAACACATTTTGTGAAAGACTTTTTCTGTTCCACAGAGGCTTTTAAACATTACCCTTTTCCAACAGGTTCTGTGTCTCTTGGCTTAGTACAGCACTGTCATGCTTGGATGAAAAAATAACTCTTAAAAAATTGTGGTTTATCACTCTTTTGACATGAATGCTGATTAATATCCTGCTGATATTCACTGGGTGAACAATCCTGTTCTTTTGAGAGACTTGACCAAAGGTCAAGGTACAGTAGGTTAGAAGGGTAATGGTTTCATTTAACCTCCTAGTAAAAGCTGCTACTTCAGTGAACTTAATTTAAGATGATTTTCAGGACAAGTCTGAAGGAAAAGTTCCTCCTCACATACTTGCAGTGAAATCAAAGGATTCATATTGGCCATGAATATGCCACAAAGTTAAACAGATACTAAATAAATAAATTAATAATGTGTTTTTTCAACCCCTTGAGTCCTGTGCACTCTTCAGTTTGACTTTTTTTTTAAACACTTTGCAGCAAGTTTGACTGAACTGTCAAAGCTGAGTGGTGGTGGGTGTGGGGAACTTGCCATATTTTTGTAAGGTTTGATCTCTCCTTTTAAAAGTGCAGTTTTCTCACAGAACTCTGTCTCCAGTTGTACATTTCTAACCTCCATGGATGCTCAGGATTAACTGGCACAGGAACAGATCCTCTGCTCTCGTTCCACCAGCCAAAATATCATTTCAATTTGGAAACTTGCTGCCATATTTTTTTTTGTTAGAAATATTTCTGCCAGTCCATTATACTGAATCTAGGGTTTTACTAACTTTCTGTGAATAAATTGCTGACATGCATTTTGCTTTGTGATTATTAAATAATTCAGTGTCTTCCAATTAATTAATTAGAACCGCAGTATCCTGAAAGTTGGAAAAGATCTTTAAGATCATCAAGTCCAGCCTTCAACCCAGCACCACCACTGTGGTCACCATTAAATCACATCCTCAAGTGCCACATCCACAGGTTTTTGAGCACTTCCAGGGATTGTGACTCCACCACTTCCCTGGGCAGCCTGTTCCAGTCCCTGACCACCTTTTCCATGAAGATTTTTTTTTTCCTACTATCTCTCTAAGCTTCCTTTGGCTCCACTTGAGACCATTTCCTGTAGTTAGTGCAAGTAGCACTATTATTAGTTATTATTAGCACTATTATTAGTGTTATTTAGAAAAATCTTGTGATCAAACACAGCCAACCCAGTGGTGGCAGGAGAGAAAGTTGGACACAACGACCTGGGAAATGCAGGAATTCAGTTCTTAAGGTCTTGTCTGTGGCTGCATATTTGCATCTCAAATCTGGGAGTTCTGGCCAGCACAGCTTCCCAACTGCCCTGTCTGCCAAAGCTTCAGAGGAGCTTCCTTGGGTTTATTAAGCATCACAGTTGTTTCACTGCTGAGGGCAGGAGAGCTCCACCTTCACTCTGGGTATTTGCTTTTAGTTTTCTTGTGGAGAATTTCTCCAGTGGTTCCTCAGTTTCTCCTGATGGTGTTTTCCTTCCCCCCACCCCTACCTGACCCTGCTCTGGATCTCAACTGTTGTTTTACCTTGTTGATGTTTTGTCTATATTTGCTTTAACCAGATGCCCCTCTTTGCATGCAGCACTGGGACTCATCCCCTCTCTCCTATCAACAATAATTAGCCTTGTAAGACTAATGGAAGAAATCGTGTCTAATTACCCTGTTGAAGGCCCAATTATGTTATTAACATTTGTGGGCTATAAGCTAATGATGAGGAGAGCCTCTCATTTGCATAGCATTAAGTTAATTGAGCTGGAAGCTATGGGGTGGATAGCAGTGATGAGAGCAGGATTCTGTTACAGAATGGATAATGATGACCAGAGCAGGACGATTCACCTGACAGGTTTATTAATTAACAGCTATCTGATTACCTCAAAGAAATGGCAAGTGGCAGTGCTTCTGAAAGGAGCTGCAGTATTTTTTTAATGAAAGGTCCTCTATCACTGTGGATATTCTGGGGTGATTTATGGTAATGGCAGTGCAAGCTCTTTGCTGGGAGCCAACACAAAAACCTGTTCTGGTTTCCTCCCTGCCCTTCAAAACCATTCTGCAAAGGGCTGATATTTGTGAGTGTGCCTCATTCTTACACAGTGCACGAAGTGCTGGTGAGTTTGTGTGGCTGCCAGAACTGTGCATTTGGAAAATCCTTCATTCTTGGGTAACCTGGAAGTTTTGCCCTCAGAGGAACCAGAGGATTTGGTTTTGCTAAAGGTGTTTTTCATTAGGCAGGATTCTGTGTTGTATTAAGGAGGAAATAATATAAATATTCAGCTTTTCACATTTTCCTGCTATGTGCAGGCTGCAAATGGAGGTGAGTGCCCTTTCCTTCAGTTTATTTCTGGGGGCAAACAGTTATGCAAAGTGGTTTTTGCTCCTTAGGCCTTTTAAGGAGCAGGAGTCTTTATTTAAAACAATTCTAAGAAGAAAAGTCCATCTTTTTATTTCTTGTTAAATGTCAGATTCTGTCTGATTAATTCCAAACACATTGTAATTCACAACAGACTCAGACAGAGTCTTGTTTGAACTAGAGTATCTTTTGGAGGAAAAATTGCTCTTTTTAAAAGTTGCCTGTGCAATCAATCCAAGAGTGAATAACTTACTATGCAGTTACTCATCATTAGAATCCCACACCTCAGTTGTGAATGTATCTGAATGTCAAATACAGTTTCCTGTCAGCAGATCTTTTATATTTTCTTCATCTACTCTGAAGAGCTGATTATTAAATCCCACGAGCTCCAGACCTTACATAGTGACTGAAATCCTCAGTTCATCCTCAAAATACCTTTGACCAGACTTGTCTCAGGAAAAAAGAGAACACTACAGATTTTAACCTTTCAGGTAATGACTTTTTATCCATTTAAGTGGCCTGGTGATTAGTGTGTCAATAGTAATAGACTTGTGAAGAGCAGAGACTTATAGATAAAATATATTCACTGTTATTTTAGTAGAACCATAGAATATCCTGAGCTGGAAGGGGCCCACAAGGATCAGGGAGTCCAACTCCTGGCCCTGCACAGACACCCCAACCACCCCACCCTGTCCCCTGTTGTCCAAATGTTCCTGGAGCTCTGGGGCTGTGCCCATTCCCTGGGGAGCCTGTTCAGTGCCCAGCACCCTCTGGGGGAAGAACCTTTTCCTAATTCCAACCTAACCCTCCCCTGGCACAGCTCCAGCCATTCCCAAGAATTTATATGCCCAAAGTCTCCCTGCGTTCTGCATCTGGCATTTGTTGGGCACCAAGGAGCTGAGAACATTCAATATGATATTGGTAGAGAGGCCAAAATTTTAGTTTAGTATCTACACAGAAACTGAAAAATCACCACACTGGTGGTCAACAGGAGAAGAGAAAGAAAAAGAAAAATCAGAGATGATAGAAGTAACCTGGGGGAACAGCTCTTGGTCTGAGCTCTTCAGTGGCCATGGCTCAGAGCTGCCAGCAAGAGCAGATTCCAAGGGGTTGAGGATCCATTATTCCATGGAGCTGAGCTCTTGGGGGCACCTGTGTGGTCTGGAGCAAGGCAGAAGCATTTGTGTGACATTTCCTCCCTCCCCTTCCAGCCTGTGATGGTTCAGAGCCTATGGCTGTGTAGAGATCACTGGAAAAGGTTGTTCAGGAAAGCCAGCACAAAGAATAAAAGCCTTTAATGGAATTTAAACCCTCCATCCTCCTCATCCTCATTAGCTTCCTGTAATCACCAGCCCACACAGTCAGTGTGGATAGAAATATCTTTACCATATGAATTAGCTTTTCTGTAAGGTGTTGTGTGTTCACCACAGTGCCTGGAGGTGTAAAATAAACAAACACAACTTGGAGCCAAGATCTGATAGAGCAGGAATTATGTATTTAATTCAGAGTTCTGTATAGAGTGCTCATAAAAGCTTGATCATGATAGAGGGGCCAATAAACATTTGGGAACATAAATATTTCTGTAGGAAATGGCTTTGCGAAGCATTTAGTTGTTGAGTAATAAGAACAACAGAGAAAATCAGAATACCAGAAACCTCTAGGTACTGATCTGATGGGTTATATATGTTGCAATGATAATAATGTTGAGGGAGAATTTTTATGGGGCCAGTAGCAACAAATACATCGAGTCCTGCCAATTTACTAATGAATTCATTTTTCTTGTGCTTGCCCCACTTGCTATCCCTGCTGTTCAAAATTCAGCTTTAAACCTGAAAAGCAGTGGATGGCACCTTGGAGTGCTGAGCTACTCTGAGTTTGTGTGAGCTGAGTGTTTTGAGTCTTGGACCATTTCTGGAACATCCATTACTTGTGTATTTAGGCAGCAGTCCAGCCAGACAACACAGGGACATATATTTTAGGAAAGCACACATCAAAAAGGGTTTTAAATGGCCAAATTGTAGGACAAAACATTCTGGCAACACAGCTGGTGCTCTGTCAGTCTGTGGGCTAGAAAATAAGAAGAGAACCTGCAAGAAAAATAAAAACAACCCAGGAATAGCTAATCAGGTTAGAAGGGATGTTTTGGCTGCAAGGATTTTGAGGGCTAGAGAGAAAAATGGAATAAGATTAAAAAATGTTTGTCCATCCTGTCTGACAGATGTGGGAGAAGATGGAATCGTTTGTTACTTCTCTGTTTTTCCTCTGAAAACAGCAGCAGCAATGAGCTGGCAGGCACAGTGAAATGCAGTTAGCAAAAGTAATGGGAGTTGAAAGTTTGACCTTTTGTGATGGAAATTTGATATGAAAAAAGGGTCTTTTGATAATTTCTCCATCCAATCAGATACGGGAGATGTCTTGATCCTGTTTCCTTATTTGCATGCTGACTGATCTCATTTGAAAACCCAATCATTCAGAAATATTGGGACGTCAACAGAAATGTTACAAACAAGAAGTTGTTTTATCTGAAAGGTCTGCAGGATGTCATCTCTTGTTTTTCACTCCGGTGGCCTGATCTCTTCTTCATGATTCCGTGTTTTTATTGGCAGCCTAAGTTGAACATATTGAAATGCAAATAGCCCTTTCCACATTGAGCCGAAATATAGGAGTTTTTTTCTGTATGATTGATTGTATCCAGGGCACTTCAAAAGACGCAAAGAAAATACTTTCTGCAGTGCCTCTGATTCCTTGACATTGCCAAGTTCTGACGTTCCCTGTTAGCAATCACTGGCACAGAGTGATTCCTGAGCCTGCTCTCACCTCTGCTTTTCTCCCATGCAGTGCCCACGTTGCTGCTGCTCGCTGTTCCTGGGACAGAGGCTGAGCTCAGTTCGTCTGCACAAACACTTTTTTTCATTATTAACGAGCACTCTCTGCTGCTGTCCCAGGTGCTGAATGTCAGAAATGGAATTGAACGGATTTTCCCAAATTGCAGATGTGTTTAACCCTACAGTGGGCAGCTCAAAGGCCCCCAAGATGTTGTGTGTGAAACTGTCCCCGTGATTATCTGGAAAGTCAGATTTCACAGCCAAGGCACTGCCCACTTAGGTGAGTTTAGGATCCACTTTATCTCCCAGACAATTTAACCTTTCTGTTTTCTAGAGCAGGCAATCCAATTTCCATTTTATTCAGCCTCCCAGTGGGTTGATGACAAGTTTTCCTGCTGTGTCACTGGTGTCATTATCCCTCATTTTGGAGCCTACCTGTTAAACTAATGTTTTAAGCCAAAGTTTTGCATCACTTAACCCAGAAACTGGGGACAAACTATCAATATATGGTAGTTCTGAATAAAGGGGATTATTTAAATTTTATTTTTTTTAAATTTGCATGGTATCTTTCTAACATTGGTGTCAAGCTATGTGAGAAATCTTTTTTTCTTTAATGCCCCAAAATCTTTTTTTCCACCCAGACTGCCCCAAGCCTGCTAGTCTGAGTGCTGCCCTGGGAAATGGGATGTGCAGCTCCTTCTTTCTGGGGCCACTTAGGTTTGCTCTGCTTTTTAGAAAAAAAGTAAGTATTTGTTGAATGTAGGTCTCTTGCCTCCCTGCTGAACACCTGCACTGGCATGCAAAGACATCCTGCTTTTCTTGTGGAGGGCACTCCACAGAGGTTGCTTTCCAAACCCAAATCCTGGAGGGAACAGGTGCAAGGAAAGGGATGAACCAGAATACAAACTTTATATAACAACTTCTCTTGGAAGTTACCGAGCTGGTGTTTGTACAACACTTCGGAAAGGAAAGCTCCAGATTAGACAGGTCAGGATTTACCCCAGTGTCCCTCAGGTGGGTGACAAAACACCTTGGCAGGGACACTGGAGGGCTGCAGTCGTCATCACTGAGCTGCAGAAATCCAATATCCACCCAGCCTGTTGTTTACTCAATAGATTCCAGGGTCTCCCCACAAAATAGTGCCTGTGTGTGATGTTTATCTGATGGTCCCTAATTTCTTCAGCAATACCTCTGGATATGGGCTGGGAAGAATGTGCCTGTTTTGACTGAGGAGTAACTTGAGTGATAGGCCAGAGAAATCTGTCTCATCAAGCCCCTTGGCCTGTCAGCTGTGGGGAGTGCTTTGTGAAACAGCAGGAATGGCAAATTCCCCCTTCCTTGTGCAGCAAACTGGAGCTGTTGGGATGAGCAGCTCGCAGCATCTCAGCTCTCTGAATTAGACACCGAGCATTCTCCCGGATGGGAAATCAACCTCCTTCATCTCTGCTGTGTTTTAGAATATCAAACCACCTGAGTTTAACCACGATGTGTTATTCTTGATAACCACAGCAATCTAGCTCTTCCTAGCTGGATTTGGTTAATATGCTCCCCTCTCCACCTTCCTCGTTCTCTCCTCAGTACTAAAAAGACAAAAAGCAGCTCAGGGCACCAATATTTTCTCCGCGGTGAAGTCAGCATAGAATATTAGTGTCCAAAAAGTTGTAAAACAAAAGACTATCATATGTTGCACCTTTTAATCATGTAATTGCTGAGTGACATTTAACTCTGAGGCTTTAAGTTACTCCTTTTCAGCCAGCCTTCTCCTCGTGCTCCTCTCGTCCCTCCCTCCTCCCAAGAGCAACCTGCTTTTGCAGAGTGGTGCTTTAACTACACTGAAGTTTGGCTGGGCTTCTACATATTACAGCAGCAACACGAAAGCAAACAATTGAAGTATTTGAGAACAATGAAATATGTATGGCTATCTGTGACAGCCCTATAAAGCAGAGCAATTAGCCACGTAATCCGAGAAAGCCAAAGCGCCCGGCAGCCCACGGTTCCCTATTAGTTAAATGCTTTTTGTACGTCCTCATCCCATCAAATCAACTAACACTTCCTTTAATTGGTTCATGAATTATACAGCTCGGCTGCATTATAATTTAATCACCAGTAAACATTCCTGGGGCCTGCTGTAAAGTGTATAGCGCTCATTAATTCCTTAATTTCAGCAGATGGAAGGGGAGATCGGATGAACGGTGGCAGTACAGAGCGCCTTGGGCAATGGAAGAAGGAAAAAAAGGTGGGGGGCCGTTTAGATTTTTTTAAGGGCTGTCAGAAACTCAATCTGTGAGCTGTCAGCAGCCTGGACCCGCTCCCCCCCCCCGCCTCCCCTGCCTTCACCCCACCTACCGCTGCAAGTGACTGACGGATTCATATGGAGCCTTGTCAAGCCGTCTTTAAACATCAAGCCAGCGGGTAAACCAAGCCCAATGTAAATTAATTCTTGTCTTACGGGCCCCCCTTTCTCTGTCCCCATGAATATTTCATGGCGGGCAGCATAAATATTAATTCTAATAGCTCTGCACAGTGGTTATTATTTCTGTTTTATGACAAATATTCATAAAATATTCAGGACCCTTTTTTAGAACATTTACACACTTGATTGTGAAATTTTCCAGCTTCCTGGGGACACAGTAAACATATTGGGGTTCTCTTGATGGACTTTTTTCTCTCTTAATTAATACTACGCCACATTAATATTTAATCAGATTTAGTTTTCCTTTCCCCAGAAGTGAACCCTATTACATTTGAGGATTTATTTGACAGTATTTAAACAGGGAATTTTTATTCCCTATTATGAAATTGGTTGCCTTTGACACATATATAAAATGACACATTATAATCCATTCTTTTATTCCCTCCCCTTGCCCCCAAATCATACACTTTTTTGGTGTCAGTTCTTTTATTTATTTTTACATACCAATTATCTTACTAACGACAAAAGTTAGTGTTTAAATGTTGGGAGTGGGGGTTAAACATCATTTACTCTAAATTTCATTCGGTTTATTTAATAAGAAAAGTATATGTTTCCTTGTTAGGAGCGAGAAGTGCTGGAGCCAAGCTGCAGACAGGTAGCAAAGGCATCAATCCTGAGATGAGTTTGCTGGTGCTTAACCCTGGAGTTGTTGCTCTGCTCCAGGTTTGCTTTGCAGCATCTAATTATTGCAGGGCAGGGTTGCAGGGATCTGAGGAAACTCGCCTGCATTTGGGGGAGAGGGCTCAGTTTCCTGACCTCGGGCCTCTGGGGCTGCAGAGGCTGTGGATTATCTGAGAAGGGGTTTGATTAACTTTGTGCAGGGCAGAAATCGTGCCAGCCACACTTCTCTAGAGCACTGCTGGCTGCCATCTTATTCTGTGATTCATAAAGCACCGCTGGAATGAACTCCAGGGGGAATGCAAAGATGCTGGAATAACAGCTGAGAGTAAGGAGGAGGCAAAGAATAGAAATGAGGGGAGAAATGTAAAGCAGTTTTGAATGGAGGTATTAATGCATCCAAGCCTCTTATTACACACAGAAAGAGTTAATGCTGCCTCCTCAGAAGAAGATTTAAAAATGCATTGAAGCCACTCCTACGAAAACATTTGCTCTGTCTCTGTGTGCCTTTCACTGTGCTCTGTGAGGTTTGCACAGCCCCAACTCCTGCAGACCTCTGGAAGGGCTCTGGCTGCCCAAAGGCCTGGGGTTCCTTGCTGCTGTGAATCCATGGAGTTGCTCTGCTTTATCCCAGCTCCATTGTTCTATCAGACAGGCAGCCCATGCCTGTTCCACCCGTGGGAGCTGGTGTGGCACTGGCTGGGACACTGCTGAGCCACCAGGCTGCTGGGGTGGGACACTGGAGGGACCCTGTCACCTCAGCCCTCTGGGCTGGTGGAGCCCAGCTCACCCAGCTGGGGGCTGGAAAACATCTACCAGAGCCATTACTCTGCACTGCTGGCGAGGGGAAGGAGCACCTGCAGCCACGGAGGATGTTGTTCATCTCACTCCCCTGGCCAGCAGCCATGTCCTGGGAATAGTGCCCCACTTAGCTGCCTTTTGTAGTTATTCGACAGAAATGCATCCATTTGAAAAGATCCAGCGTCTGGAAATAGCTTCTCATCCCATGAATCACTGTAAGAGCTCGATGAGCAAAACACTTGTGCTGATTAACCTGTGTTTTAGTGTTTATGCAGTGCATTTTCCCTTATGGTTGAAACCTAGAGGGTGAAATTACTTCCCAAAATAGAATCGAGCATCTTTCATCAGAAGATATCCCAGAGTTTGAAAGAAATCAGTGAATAAAACCTCCCAACAGCTCCTTCCATAAATAAGAGATAAGGATCATTTTATCCATTGCAGAGACATGCAGGAGGAGTATTTAGGGTAGGGAATAAACTGTGATTCATGTCCAGTTCAGTGGTGCAGCCTCAGCAGAGCCTTTGTAGTCTGGTTACCCATGGGCAAAACACCTGGAGAGAGCTGCAGTGACCCCTGAACAAGCCTGGGGAGAAGGTGGGTGGCATCTGTGTGACCAGGTTTAGTTTTTAAGAGGGGATTTGGGTGTGTAGGATGTAACTGTGGAAATATAACATGCTTGGGATCCTGTGTCTGGGCCATGGTGCTTGAGAAGAGGCTTAGCCAAGGTTTTGGGTTCAAGGTGTCTTCATACCCGGGGGAAGGGGACATGCTTTAGGGGAACAGATTGATGTGAGTCAGTATCTCTGGCTGGAAAGTCAACAAGGACAAAATGATTGGGGTTTTAGCTGGAATTAGGTACTTGGATTCAAATCTGAACCTTCTTGTACCTGTCCAGTTGGACCACTAACTTGATTTGTCATATTGTGATCACTCAGTGGTGCTACCCAAGGAAAAGACCTTTTTGCAGTGCAGATGGGGTTTTTTGCAAGGCTGCCATCCTGCTCCTGTCTGGCTTGTAAAACCCACAAGTTTGCAGTCTTGTGCTCTTTTGGATACTTTTAAAACTGAATAATGTGGTCAGTTTTAACAATGAGAGTCTTAGAGTTCATCCAGTTCAGGACAGTTTCTAGAGATGGTTCTGTCCCTCTGCCAGTTCAGTCCATGGTGCTCCCCAAGGCTTTTCCATGCATTTGTGAGAACTCTCTGATTTCCTTCCCTGCCTGCTTTGGCTGCTTTGTGAACCAGAGGGGTGAGCTTGTGTTTGTGCCAGGGATCCCACAAGGATTGTGCCTGTGGTGGCCTTTTAGCACCCACTGCATCCTCACACTTCAATGGCCTCATCTCTTCCTCAGCTTTCTATTTGGATTACTAAACTTGTAGCCATTGCACTGCCAGAACAGAGTCCTCCAGGGGAGTTGTTTTCCATGGGGAGTTGTGCCATAGCATCAGGAACACTGTTGATATCTCCATGTGGAGTAAGATGAGCTGTGCCTTATGAAAGGCACAATCTTTTCTAGCCTTGAATTTGACGTTTTCTATTTGTCTGCCTGGAAAAGGAGGTAACTTTTTGTCTCTTCCTCTCTGTTTCTTTCACTCTCTCCTTCCTGTTCTCTTTGCTCTGATTTAGCTGAGGGTCTGTCAAAGTTCTGCCAGCAAAGTTTGCTGTAACTTTGAGATCACACAGGCATCTGATCTTCACATTCTTTTTTTTTTATTTTTTTTATTTTAAAGCAGACTGATGTGGTATGTTGTAAACTGCCAGGAGCACTTGCTAATTTAGTAGTTAATGACAGTCACAGAGAGTGTTTTTCTTGCCCCTGGAGAGGTTTTAGACACAGCTGGGGTAGATTTGCCACTATCAATTATGCACAATTTTAAACAAGAATTGGCCAGCAGGGGCCTCTTTTTTTTTGTGGAGTGCAGAGCGTGAAGAATGGGACTATGGCAGCTGGTACCTGCCTGCGACGGAGAAGATATATAGGAGTCAAGAAAATAAGGGAAGGATTAATAGCTTACTATTTTTAAAGTTGCAGTTTCAACTCAAAAGTTTAAAAGCTGAATTAGAAGTGGCCCAGTGTTGGCTGGTGGTGTATTTTCTGTTTTAATCTGAGCATCCTAACTTTGTTGCAAAGCTTGACCCTGGTATAGCCACAAGCAAGTCACTAGTGTGTGTTTGTAAGAGCTAGGAGAGGATCAGGATCCTGTCTCATCCTGTTGTGTTGTCTTCACATCCTTAAATGAAACCAAGGGATGAATTTGATTTACTGGTATAGATTTAATTTCCCAGACAATAGTTCTATAAAAGGGGCTTGGCTTTGGGCCCCACTGCACCAGTGTCAATCCAGAGCAACTCCAAGTAATGGGAAATGCCAAGGATGAGAATCTGACCTAAGTAAATAGCTCAGGTCTAGAACAGCCAACATCTGGATCCATCTAGGTCAGCCTCATAAAGCAGCTGTGCTTAAATGACAGGACCTGGCTCACAGGCAGAGCTTCAGCTCTCTGGAGATGTGAAGGCAGCTGGCAGGGCAGTGCAGCCATCCTGGGAAGGGAAGGGACTGTCCTTAGCAGGAGCAATCCTTATTCCCTAGCACAGGGATTCCAGGATGCAGGCACACAGCACCTGCTGCTCTTAGAGCAACACTCCTCATTTTCCCTCACAGGTGTTTGAAGTCAGGGTCGTTACATCCAGAAAACAGGAAAACCACCCCCAAATAAATTCTTGTGAGGACAGCACCAAGCACTGCCAGTTGTTAATAACTTGGATTAAGTGGGTTGGTTGCCATCTGGAACAAATGCAGCTCAGGATTAGCCGAGTGCTGTTGTGTAGGTCACAAATCCTTCCTTCACTTATGGCGTGCTTGGGACACATTTTTCCAAAAACTCTGCCTCAGATCCAGGGTGAAATAACACCTCTGCCACCCCTGCTCTTCCCTCTCCTCCCTCCGTTTGCCAGGGGAAGCATCAGGATGCCCTGGTGACCTCCAGGCTCTTCCATGGCACTGTGTGAATAGCCAGAAGGCAGAAGAGGCTGGAATACTCCTTTGGAATGCCAGATGGCTGGTAGGAAAACAGTGATATATTCCAGCTGTTAGGGCTGGAATGCATTTCATCGCCATCCAAAGGCAGCAAGTTCTCATTTGACTGGGTACACAGTGAAGGTGTCATCATCATTATTAATTTGTTGGAATTTAATCTCTCTAATGTATCTGGAAGCTGCACTAGATTAGATAAGTGATGTCAAGTACAGTGAGGGAGGGGCAGGATTCTGACACACGGATTTTTTGTGCCTTTTAACATTTGTCTTCACAGTTTTATTATCTACAGAAGCTGACAGGACTGGACCTTTTCCCACATTCCTCTCCTGGGAGATGGAACAAAGGAGAGAGGATGGAGCTGTGCTTAGGAACCCCTTGGTTTCACTCGATGGGAGTCAGGGTGTTTGTCCTCAGAGACCTCAGAGGCTGCACCAGGTTTTCCCCACAGTCTCCAGCTGGATGCCAGTGATTTTTGGTTGCCTGTAGGTGGATCCTGAGCCTGGGACAGGAGAGTGAGGATTCCTGGTGCCCTTCTGCCCAGCCCTCCCCTCACCTTGCTGCTGAGTGACACCACTCCCCTCCAGCAGCTGAACTGGGAGCTCTGGAAGAGGAGCTGTGCTGGATGCTAATCCAGCAGGGTAATGTCGTGTACTTTGATATGAGGCTGTGTTTCCTTGCCTCCCTGTCTACCAATTCTGATGACATCTGTTTCATATTTCCCCTTGATAGGAGTTGTGACACATTACAACATACAAAGCCTGGTTGATTCCTAAAGTGAGCTTTACAGAGGATGCATTTATGTGAGAAAACCACGCTCGCTGTGTGAAAAGGGCCAAGCTCTGCTCGGAGAGGAATCCAGGACTTCTCAGGGAGTTGTTCCAGCTACTGCTGGATCAAGGTCATGGGTGCAGCCCTCTGTGTTACCAGGATTTCGAGAGAAATCCAATAAATGTGTTACCTGGGCAGTTGGAGGGTCAGGTTTGTTATGTGATCAGAGTCACAGCAGCCTGAGAGAGGGACAGAGGCCAAATGTTGCTCAGAAATACCTTGAGTAGCTGCAGGAGACGTATCAGATAGCCAAGGCTAACACTTCCCAGCCTGCATCCCTGTAAATAGGCTTTACTCATGTGAGTAAACCTCCTGGGGCTGCATAATAAACTGTGTGGGGTATGTGTCTCCTTCAAAATGGTAATAAAGCTTTCTAATTGGAAGTATTTTAAGTCTAGACTGTGGTTCTGTCAGTGGTTTTCCCCTTCATCTTTTTTTTTTTTCCTGCTTCTGAACGATTTTAAACTGACAGCCCTGGGGAGTGTTGTTTTCTCTTATCCAAGGGAGATGTGTGGAGTGGCAGGGTAAGGCATCCCACCTTCCCCTGGAAGGACCCTTGGATCCTTGGGAGTTTGTGCTGCTGTACAGTGAATTCTGTGTGTGCTGTTACACACTGCATGTGGGGGAAAAAAAATCCATATTAGCAGGGATGTCTGCACCCTCCCACATCTTCCCCCTGCACTCCTTTTAATGGTGACACCAGGCTGGATAATAAGCAGCATCTTGTTTCGAAAAGAAGGGAATCTCAGACAAGGCTTTCAGAGTTCATTTTGTTGGCAGCTTTTTAAGTGGAGTTTTTTAGGCTCTTCTGTTTCAAATACCATAATACTTTTTGTGTTCCTAACTATGAATTACGACAAGCTTTCTTGATATGCCAGGTTATAATCCTTCAGTGGGTTTGTTTATCTCAGGATATAATAGGAAGCCGTATCAATTATCATGACTGTATAAATGTTGTTCCTCTCTACTAGAATATTCATCTTGAGACATATCATCAGATGTTACCTGTTCTGACAATCACGTTTTGGTGCCATTGTTGGGCAACAGAAACAAAGAAAAACAAAATGTTAAGAGTGTAAGGGATAAAAGAGTGTTGAAACTGTTGTTCTTTTCCTGTCTTTGGAATCTCCAAGATCTTGAATGTTTTATTCCTGGCTGTTATTTTGTTACCACAGTGTGAATAGAAGTCATTATCTGTAAACATTTGAAAAGAGAGATGATTTTCATAACTTTAAATCCTACAAAGGATTCTAGTAATCTGCTATGTGCATGCCAAGGTAAAGCTCAGCCTTTCATCTGGTCTGATCCCACCCAGTCAGTGTAAAATGTTCCTTTGGTGAATGTCTAAACCACGCAGTATCTCCTGTGAGAAGCAGACAAAAATGAAAACAGGAAGCCTGGCCTTGAAGGCAGCAGCAGGAGAAGGTGTGTTGTAAAGAAAGATGTATTTACAGCCTTCAGGTTGTGCTTCGTTGGGAGAAAATATTTTCACAGGTTCAAAGGGAGCCTTAGTTTTTATTTTGTTCTGAGCTAATTGTTAAATGTGATCTTTGTGCTGATCTCAAATAGCTGGGGGACAGGGGACCTGTGTCTGCTCAAGCTCAGCAGCTTGTCAAGATTTTCCTGCTGAAAAGCTTTTGAACGGGAATGTAAAATTTACAGAACCATTATAATGCACCTAAAGGACAAGGAATCAATGTGAGATGGGCACAACAGTTTATATGCAACAGGGGGATGTCTCTGAGTGCACGTGGGGCGTGTTGTTTTCACCCACACCAGGGCATTTGTGTCACCCCTGTGGAAGGGCTTGGCAAGTCCTGCTCCCTCCCCCAGTGCAAAGCTGTTCCTGGTGTGGATCCCACCCCAGGGACACCGTGGGGCTGCCTCTCTCAGATGCTGAGCATCTCTCACTCGCTCAGGCTCAATGGGAATTGCAGGTTCTGATGTTCAAATGAAGCATTCAGCATTAATATTTCCTTTCAGCAGTGTCACCAGCAAAGCCCAGCCGTGCTGAGCTGCTCCCCGTGCCCTGGCAGTGCTGGTGGCAGGGACAGGGAATTGTCAGCAGCATCGTGGGGCTTGTGTTCTGTCTGACCCCTCATCCTGTTTTGGAGGATGCAGGGCAGGAGTGGGAGAGCAGAGGACTCACTCTGGGGGGAGACAAGGGCAAAAGGAGTGGAAATGGACTGAAACAGCAAGAGGAAAATCCCTCCCATGGGCACTGGAGGAATGCATAATTCTGGCAGAAAAGCTCTTTCTCTGTCCTTGACAGGAACAGCAGAGACTTTTTATTTACCTTTTGGGGCACGTCATTGTGGTTGTGTTTGCTGGTTGGGTTGGGAAGTGGATCCAGAGAAGCTGAGAGGGAAGTGCTGGGTGGGGAAGGGTCTGGGACAGACTGAGAGAGGCTCCAGCTGCAATTCCCCCACTGCTGTCCCCCACGGTGTCAGAGCACACAGCACAGAGCACACACAGTCCCTGTGCCAGAGAGCTCCTGCCTTGCTGGGCCTGGAGACCAAACAAAACACAAGGAGAAGCTGTGGAGAAATCCTGTGCTCATGGCACTGCAGGTTTAGGGGGGGGACTGTCACTGCCATGACTGCTCTTCATTTGAGTAAGGATTAACTCACCCTCTGAAGGTCACAAGCGATGTTCTCAGGATGTTAATGCACTTAATTGTTGTGTTCTCCACAGGGTGTTTTTCTTTAATCTCCCCTACGAGTCCATCCTGGAGCGCCTGTCCCAGCGGAGGATTGATCCTGTCACTGGGGAGAGGTGAGCACTCCTGCCTCTGCTGTAACGTTTTCCTGACTGCCAGGGAGATGAAAGCACCAAATAGACTTCTTAGGAATCTAAGGAGCTCAGCAATACTCTACTCCTGCTTAGGGATTCCTTAAAAGAAAAGTTAAAACTTTCATTGCTCCTGAAGCACCAACCCACCTGCCTGCTGCAGCAGCTCCTCAGAACAGGGGGGTTAAATCCTGGTGCCTGAGGTCTACAGCAGCAAATAGCTCAGGTCTAACATTTTAATGGCAACTAAATTGGTTGGGAAAATAAGGCTGAGGGAAGATGTCTGAAACCTAGCCTAAATGCAGATGGTTTTCAGACATTCCCATGGGAATTTTGAAGGTTTCCCAGCTGGGGAACATGGTAAGCTTACTGCATTTTACTTCCCCAGGCTCCTGTGATTGTCCTGTCTGCAGGGAGGTATAAATACATTTCCTGCTCAGTAGAGCAAACTCTTTTGAATCCCTGAGTCACTGTAAGGTTGGTTCATCTCACTGGTGTCACATCCCCTTGTCTCACCAGTGACCTTCAGCTTTCCTGCCTTCTCCACCCCTGGTTTCCAGGGAACATGTCACAAATAAATTTATCTTCCCAAATACCTGCTGGAGTTGGCATGTGTTCACTTCACTTGTGGTCTGTTTTGTGATTCCTCACACTTAAATTTTAAACCCTTGTTTTGCCTTTCTAAAGGCTGAGCGCACCAAAGACAAATCCTGAACCCTCAAAGATTAAGGCCGTGAAGAGTGGATTTGTCCCAAAGTGATGGATGATTATTCAGACATCTCACTCGAGGTGCAGCATTAACTTGTGACAGCAGCAGTGATTTGCTGTAACTGCTCTCTTTGCTTTAGTAATGAGCAATGTGGTTGTTCAGCAGAAAGGAACAGGCTGAAGCAAATCATTCCCACATCTTTGCATTTCTTATCATTAGGATTAGGCTGTTCGGTATCTGCTCCAGTTCACACGCTTCCCTCTCCCACACTCTGGGGTTTATTCCTCACAAATTCTCCGTGAATTGAATTGTTTTAGGTGCTGTGTCTAATCCTTGTGTAAAGCCTGCCCCTCTGGCTGCAGGGCAGAGCAGGGGGTGGCCTTCAGCTGTGCCCTAAAAGATTCCCATGTGGAATGAACTCTGTGTCCACACTGTTGGATGCATCTCTGCAGAGACACAGACTCTGCTTCCCTCCTTGCTTTTGCCTCTATCCCAAAAAGTTTCAGAAAATTTGGCTGTACAGGAAGATAAACTGGTTTTGTGTGAGGGCAGAGCAGACATTTACTCAGAGTTAGGATTACCAATTTTAACAGGGAATTTAAACACTTGATTGCAAAGGAACTTTCAGAGATTGGTGGGAGCCTTTGGCCATGCAGGGACATCATCAGAATTCCTTTGGTGTCAGCTGAGCTGGGCTGGGGCACTGCTACAGGACTCTGAGGATGAGAATCCTCTTTCCTGCTGAAGTAACTGAGGGAACCCACAACTGTGAATTGAGGGAAGCCAAATTCCAGGTTTGGAAAATTGAAAATAACCAAAACATATCTCAGGTGAATTAAGCTCTTTTTACCTTCAGCTACTGTATAAAGATATTAGCAACTGAATGTCTGAGAGCCTCAAACACAGTTTAAAGTCCCAGCAATGCTGGACACAGAGCTGTCATTAAGTTTAAGGTTAGGCTTTTTTGGATGCTTTTTTTAAAGATAGGAATCAAAGATTCCAAGTAAAAGATCTGGAGATGCTTCTGAACCTGGAGCACTGAGCATGTAACAGAGATTTCTCCTTGTGGGGAGCAGATAAACCCTTGGCCTTTGAGGATCTGGCATTCTTGAGGGCAGCAATGACAGATTACCTGCCCTGAAATTTCCAATCTTGGTTTTAAAAGCCCAGCCTAGAGCAGAAAGAGGCCAAGGGACTGTGACAGCCAAAAGCATGCAGTACCTCCCATAAATGGCTGCTGTGTCCTCAACTGAAACTGTGGCATTTCTTCTCCTCTGCAGATACCACACTACACTCAGACCAGCTCCCACTCCAGAGATCCAGGCCCGGCTCAGGCAGAACCCCAAAGACCAGGAAGAAAATATTGAGAAGTGCCTGGAAGTCTATTACGAGAATGTCAAGGCCCTGGAGGATTTTTACCAAGATGCCTTTTATGTCAATGCTGACCAAGACCCTTATGTTGTCTTTGAGTTCATAGAAAGCTGCATCATTAAGCCCCTTCCATGTAAAAAGCCAGAAGTTTGTGATTAAAAGGGATGGTTTCTGGAAGAGTTGATTTTGAATTTTTCCATGTAGTATTTGCAGTGTGGTTGGTGAAGTGGCAGGGCTATCACCAGGGAGGAGGAAGTCAGCCAAGCTGTGTTAAATCTGAAGCTCACCAAGGCTGACTGAAGTACAGAGGGGAAGAAACTAGGCTTTAGGGGAAAGTTTTTTGGCATTTTTTTACGATGAAAAATATGAAACACTGTGGCTGGGGAAGTCCTGGTTTTAATTCAGATAGGTTTTTCTGTTTCTGAACAGTAGTTTTGTCTTCACTTTGTAAGACCTGTGAAGCCAGTTTGGGGTATCAAGGCTGTGAGATGTGCTTGTGTCTTAATTCTCCACCAAAACCACCCAGGCACTCCCTGCCTCCCTCTGTCCCTGCAATCAAACACTAAAGCAAAGAGAAAAACAAAGCTCCCAGCTCTACACCGAACTTCCTCCACAGTGTTTGAGGTTGGGGACAGAGGTTTTCACTCCCATGTTAGCTCAGGTTGTTTAAAAAGTGCTGACCAGCCCCTCTGCAGATGCATTGGCCACCCCCATTCTGCTGGGCAGAAACATTCAGAACAGCAGGACAGAACATCCAGAGCCATGGAAAACTGACTGCAGGTTCATCGCTTTCAGAACAAAATCAAGGACATAAAGAGCTGCAGGAGCAGGTGGGTCACTAAATTCTGTTTTCCTGGGGTAACTCAGCTCCCAGCCTGTGGCTGCTTTGGCTGAGCTGTGCCTGGGCACGTTGGTGCCCAGGGTTTGGGGTTTTTTTCCTTCTCTGGCTGGATATGGCAGCAATGAATACTCAGGTAAGTGTTTTTTACCCAGAAAATCCCTGATGAAAGGCTGCTGCCTGTGGAAATGCACATCCTTAAGGCCTGCAAGGAAGGAGTGATTTGTGCTCTGGTCAGAGAACTGGGTTGGATGCCTCTGTTATGTCTCCTTCTATTTCTTCCCTCTCTGTGAGTATGAACTCACCCTGACCACGGCGTGGGGAGGAGGTTCAGGTTTCTCCTGGAAGCCTCAGTGTCTGGGAAGGTGCAGGCAGAGAGAACAGGCCTCCAGAAGCCTTCTGGGTTTAGGTGACTCCTCTGGTCCTGCTGCTGTCAATAGATTTGGATCTTTGTTGCTGTCTTTGGCTCTGTGTGTCTCAATCTGTCTGGAGAAATGGAATATGTACAGGCCAGATTTCCTTCTTGCTCCTGCAGAGTAACTTCAGGTGGAAAGACCCTGATTGTCCAGGTGGCAATAGGGATAGTATGTTATTTTATGAGAATTTAAAGTCAGAATTTTCAATACTTTTGGGAGGGGGAGGGGTGTTGATGAATAGGAATTGGACTCTCCAGCCTTGAGGGCAGCTCTGGAAGTCTCAGAATAAATATCTTTGAAATCTAAGAAAACCAAATCCAAGCAAGCTGAGTCCCTGGTGCCTCTTGAGCTGAGAAATTCCAGCCTGTAGCACCAGGCAGAGGCTGCTCCCAGGCACAGGGCCCAGCCACAAGCCCTCGTGTTCAGCTGGGCAAGGACATCTTTAAGAGCCCTACCTGTTACAAATGTGCTGCTTGGTGGCTGCTTGGGCAGCTGGGTTTTCTGCCATTGCTATGAAGTTGTGCTGCAGCATTCGTGCATAATTGGGAGCCCTTCTATTAATAATACATGGGAAGCTCATCTTGCTAATATCACCTTCATCTGAGCATTCCTACTAAATATTTTGATGGATGAAATGGGTAGAGAGTGTATTTAAATACTGTTTGTACTGCAGCTAGGGTACAAAAGGGACAGTGCATCTTTAATTAGACAGGTACATCTGCTTAATTAATTTAGCTGTAAAGCCCTTTTTCCTCTTCATTCTTTCATCTATATGCGGATGCTATATTAGTTCCGCTCTGCTGGTTCCATAGAAACTGAGAAAAAGAGCTCAGTCTCATTGAGATGCACTTGGCATGTCTGGGTAGGAGTCTCAGGTCAGTGGTCAACCCCCAAGGGTTTGCAGCAGGCCTGAAGTGCAGAACGTCAGGGTTAGCAGAACATGCTAATACTCATGTAGAACTCTCCCTCAGAAACAACTAAAACAATTGACATTCATTTAATTACTGTAAACGAAACAGCCCCTGCATGACTTTGCATAGTAAAGCCTGTTAATACCAAAAAGGTTCAGTGGGTGGAAGGAGGAATTAGGCTTTTATAATTGGAATGCAACACTTGAAAACCAATTTGGTAACTAGGCGTGATTTTATTAGCATCTTATTCTGGCAAAACAAATGTTGAGCAATGAGAAAAACAAGGTAAAGAGGAGGTGGTAGGAGCACAGCAGGGATCAGACGTTACTGATTGCACAGGTTTGCCCAGGTCTGGAATGGACATCTTCCATCACTCTGCTTCCCAGAGACACTTTGTGGAGAGGGCTGCCTGGAGGTTGTGCTGTACCCTATAAGTTATGCTGTTAATTATGTAGTTTAGCAATAAGGTGAGTTTGTCCAGCTGTTCCACAAACTTTAGGAAGTTTTGTCTGCTCCAGACATCAGATCCTTCAGTGGTGGAAGGACACTTGAACAACCCCAGGCAGGAGACCCCATCCTCCAGCACCATCTCTGCAGGGACCCCCTGTAGCTCTTGAAGGCTTTCCCTGCTCTCACCTTTTCCTGTGAGGCTTGGATGCTGCTCAGAGAATGGCATTAACCCCAGCTGCTCTGTGGTGAGGGCTCTGAGAAGCCAGAATGGCTCTTCCTCCTCCTCTCTCCTAAAAAATATTTATTGTCCTTATGTATGCATTGACAACCACAGTATTTCCTCTCTAGCAGTACACAGTAGGATTAAGAGGATGAAGAAACACCAAAGGAAAGGGTGACTGAATGATGAAGTCCCCAAGCCATAAGTGAATTGAGGTAAAAGGCAGCAATGAGGTCCCACATCCCCAGTTCCAGAGCAGAGGTGTAATTTGGAGACACAAGACTGAGTCCTTAGGAACCCAAATTTCCTCCTTAGTTCCAAGAATGGCATCTAGCACCAAGGCACTAAGACCCTGTACAGTCCAGAGCTGTTCCACTTATCCATCCAACTTGGATTAGCCTGGATTTCTTCATCCCAGCGGAGGAGGGATTAACTGTCACCAGTATGAGCAGCAAATCTCAAATGCCATCAGAAGGCTTCATCAAGGACAATGACACCTTAGCTCTGGACAAACAGGATCCCTGCCTGTTATTTGTCAGCTGCAAGAGCAAGTATCACAGTCCTTTTAAACAAAAAAAAGAAAAAAAAAAAAAAGAGCATCAGGAACCCTCAGTCTCTACTGGATCATTGTTCTCCCTCTGGAGATGAGGGTCCTCAAACAGCCAGAGTGTTCACCCCCAAATGGTGAAGCAGTTGAGAACCTCCAACTATTCACTTGTTTGAAGTATCCTGCAAAACTCAGGCAAAAATCTGAGGGAGACAAACTCTGACTCTGTGGGATTTGTTCTTTGAACATTTCACTTGGTGTCTCAGACTGGGCCTTGATAGGAGATCTGATAATTAAAAAAAGCAGCTCTGATAATGGTGAGATAACGCGAGGGTCTGGCAGCAGTGCTCCTTCCTTGCTGCTCGTTCCTTGCTCAGGACAATGTGTGGGACAATGCTCGAGGTGCTGCTGCAGCCCTGCAGGAACAGGACCAACCCCTGTGTGCCCAGAACTGCTCCTTCAGGAGTCTGAGGCATAAAAGGATTCCTGGAGCAGCCTCAGCACTCACTGGGCAGCCAAACCCACCCAGGTCAGCACCAGGGGTTAAATGTTACTGACTGAGGTGGGATCTGCTACTCTGGTTAAAAATGCACTTAGGGACAAGTGCTGGTTTATACAAAAACAAAATCCCAATTCCTCTGTACCTGTTGTGAACAGGTCAGGGTGAGGAGTGAAAGCTTTTTGCTAAAGGATCTCCACTGCAAAGACAACATTGTTGGCTTTAAAATTCCATTTTCCCAGCAGTCTGAAACCAGGTTAAATAAACTGGCAATGGCAGACTGAGTACCTACTGCCTTGAAAGACAGGGAAAATAAACATTAATGCTGCAATGTTAAGGTGAGATGTGCTAGAGCTTCTCCATGGCAAAACATTAAGACTCAGCTCAGGGAAATTCAAGAGAACTGCCAGAAGAGATCAGCAAAAACCAATCTAATCTTTGAATTGGTCAACCTTTGGGTCAGCCAGACTTAAACATTTCAGCAGAACAGGATATTTTTGTGGTGTCTAAGCCACGGCCAAAGAAATGTTCCTTTTGACTTTTTCTGAAAGCACTGGGACATGGTTCTGCAGGGCTCGCTCCCCTCCTCCATAGGCAGGAGAATTTCTAAATTGGAGCATTTACTGGTGAGCTGGTCCTGACTGCCAGGGCAAGGACTTCCACTTAAAAGGCCTTCTCAGCCACCACAAATAAACCTCTGCTCAGCTCCTATGGAAATGGATGTTCTGCTCCCCCAAACCCCATCAGCACTGGGGAGTTTTGCCCCAGGCACTAGAGCTGGCCCCAGACTCCACACACATTGGGTATCGAGCTTACTCCTTGTTTTACTGGATACCAACACGAGCTACATTTCCCTTCTCTGCAGACACACTGAGGTAATTTCAATTTTCAATGCACAGCAATAAAAAACTAAACGTTTCTTTAATACAATTATGGTATCACTTCCAAGGATATTTACAAACAAGGCTAATTATTTTACAGATGAATGTGCTTCTGCTGTTTCTAGGCTACTATAGCAATGTTCTTCTCAGTCAATGCATGATCATGCTTAATGCATGAGACACTGAACAGAAGGACAGCTGACTTCTTTAATGTTTGCTGAAAAAAAATTTGCTCCTATTAAAGGTGAAGGAACATTAACAAAATATGCATAGTCATTGAATCGAGGAAACAAGCACCAATCACACATGCACTGGTGGGAGACTGATACTGTCAGCACAATTCCATGATTTCTCAACAGCTGTAGAGCACTTCCCACACAGTGAAAGTGTCAGGAATCACAGACAGGGCGACACCTCTGCGATTGGTCCTCTGCAGAATGGAAATACACAAATTCAGGAATGTTTGACAGCATGGATTGAAGTTAACAAGACAAACTGTACCAAGTAACCACACACATTTGGGAGGTATTATTCCTCTAACACTGCATAGGAAGTTGAAAAGGATTCTGCTCTCTGTTAGGAAGAGATTGCAAAAAAAGATGTTTTTTCTTATAGGGCTGTTAGAAGGCAAAATAAATTTCTGGGCTTGGCCACTTGAGATGGAGAGGGATTTTCTACAACAGCCTGGAGTGACAGGAAAAGGGGGAATGGTTTCAAAAGGTTAGATGGGGTATTAGAAAAAAATCCTTCCCTCTGAGGGTGGGGAGGCCCTGGCACAGGGTGCCCAGAGAAGCTGTGGCTGCCCCTGGATCCCTGGAAGTGTCCAAGGCCAGGCTGGACAGGGCTTGGAGCACCCTGGGACAGTGGAAGGTGTCCCTGTCCATGGCAGGGGTGGAACAAGATGGGATTTATGGTACCTTCCAACCCAAACCATTCTGGGATACACAAACAGCTTCAGCAGCCTCCTTGGCCTTACACGTGATTCTAGAACATGTCAGCCATGCTGGGTTTGGGCTTGGGGTGTTCTCTTCATTTTGGGATTTTTACTGAGTTATTACAAAAAGAAAAGCTGTCAGCTGGGAGTGATTCCTTGTGTGTCAGACTTGTGCAAAACTCAACTGCTGTAAGAGGGAGACTCTCAATTTAATTGACAGTAGTGTTAATTGGTAATGCTTTTGGCAACTGAATTTCTCTGGAAAAGAGGATTCCTGTTGGGAGAGGGTTAAGTGAAATCAAAGGCAAATACATTGTCAAAAGCTGGTAAGGAGTTAGAACTTAGTTCAGTGAAAGAAAGTGGGGCAAGAGACTTAAGAGCATTGGAAATTTTATATATATATATATTAGTGTTTCAGCTAATTGCTATTAGTTTAATAATTATTACATTTAAAAGTTAGCCTTACTGATCCCTATCTGACCCAGGCAGTCAGTATCACCCTTCTTACTGAAACATTTCTGAGGCAGTTACTCTCCTAGACTTTCAGTGAAATTCATGGAATGGCCAATTTCTTTCATATGGCTGTAACTGGCATCTGCTTCTCTGGGCAAGAAGCTGGGAGCACAGATTATTTGGACAGTTCAGTGTTCTACAGCAAATGCCAATGTTGTTAAAAAGCAAAGGAGAGCACTACAAGCTGGAGCCTTCTCTACCCACCAAGACCATTCAAGAGGCAGCTCCACTGTTCCCATCCCAGCTTTTGGGAACTGACACTGGTGTCAGGCAGAAATGACAATTCCCACTGTGCTCAACCCTTCAGTTCCTTGTCAGTGTCCAGCTGCCGAGGCTTCCATGGGTGCATTTCCAAAGAGCTTTAAACTGGCTCTCCCAGGTGTATTCCTGTTTCTGGAACATGGAATGGGCTCTGGACTGCAGAGTATGTAGAACCTGTGATGTTCTATGTACAGGGCTGTGGACAGTGTGTTTCCCCTCCAGCAGAAGTCTCTGTTCCTGTCTCTGTATCCTCCCAGGCTGAAGGGAGCTTATGCAGTAGAGAAAATACTTTCAGTCTTGACACAGCTTTTCTCTAGAACACAGGAGAGTCACAGAAGGTGCAAGGTCCCTGCAATAACCTCTTGATCCATTCAGGATCTGCAAATAAGAAAAGAAGTTATTTAAAGCTGGAGGTAGATATGAACAGAGGAATGAAATCTGAGATGCACAAACTAAACAGGAATCCTGGACAGTTTGTATATATTCACATGCAGGAGTGACCAAGAATTCAGTGAAATCCAACTCTGTTTCTGCCCTGAAATTCCAAGTAATGCCAGTTTAAATTCTACCTCAGCAGGGGACAAAATTAGGGTGAAACATTCCATACTGTATCCTTACATGCTCATAGCTGTGCAGGAAAAAAATTCAAAGGATCACCATGGCACAACTGCAGTGTTCTCATTCTCTAAACTGGAATTAGACCCCTCACATAACACAGTCCTTAGTTCCTGTCTCTTTCTCCCTCTTGCAGAACTGGATGCTGATATATTCAACTTGAATATCAAACTAACTGCTGGAACATTCCAGCACAGATTATGTGTTTACCCAGCTCTGATTAAAATGTGGAACTTATACATCAATTTCTGCAGTCATTAACTTGTAATTAACACGTCACTAATCCCACACAATACCAGGACACTGTGAAATGCAGAGCTTCACACAGGAATTGCCAAAAAGAGGCAGTGAAACTAATTCAAGCCATTTTGCAGATAAAAGTTAAAAAGCCTCAGTCCTGCCCCTTCTGTCCCCAGGAAGATTTTACCTTCTGGGGTTGGGTGCCGTGCAATGCTGTCATGAAGCAAACACCTCCTGTACACCAAACTCTGGCAGGACTGGTAGGTTAGAAAGCACCTGTGAAGGGACAAGTAGTTTTATCAAGAGGTTTGGGGTTTATTGTTTTATGACCTGCTCCTGTGCCCTGACTGGAGGCTGGGTTCTGTTCACAATCTGCTTTCTGAGAGTGAAGGCAATAATGAACCACATCAAATATGAAAATTAGTAATTTATTAATTCAGGTTAATGAAACTTCCCAAGTGTACCAAATTGCATACAGACACAAAAATGAAAGGTCAAAAATCAATCTATCATTGACTAAATAAAATTTAGCATGCAGTAGAGGAGGTGAAAAGCCTGAGGCCCTACTGCACAGGGAAGAACCAGGGTGTCCTTAAGGCCATGACTATTTACCCAAACTAGTACATAAAACCTGCTAGGCACAGTTTTTAATTTGTAACAAACTAGGGACTTGCCAAGGCTCCAGGGACAATCTCCATGTGCCCCCCCACACTGCTACAGGGGAAGTTTTCATTTTCTGGATGTTCCAGAATTGGTCTGCCTTCTCAATGTGCCTGTTCTCAATCATTTCTTGTTCAATTGCTTTTGTTTTTAAATGCTGAAGGAGCTTGAACAAACCCTCCTTCAAGTGATGTTCCAAAGGATGACTTGTCCTTGATTGTCCCTTGCCTTCTTTCTCCCTGACCCCATATTCCCCCCCCCAAAACAGATGCTCAAAAGCATTTTATTATCAATACATTGTCCTGCTAAGAGAACCAAATCCAACCTCCAGTGCCCTGGCTCTGCTGGAAGAGGACAGAAAAACCAGCAGCATGGATAACACACTTCATGCCTTTTCACTCCAGTGCTAACAAGTGGTTTAGTGAGCCCTCAAAGTATGTTTCATTATCCAGAGGAGGGGAAAAGCTCTCTAGGGGCCATTACCTGAGCCAGATGTGGCCGTTGGAGCAGACAGCCTGCTTGCGGTCGGTGAAGGGCAGGATCTCCTTGCACAAACTGCAGTGCTCAGGGAAGGTCTGTTTGTTCATCTTCTTCAGGATGTGCCCAATCAGCACC
Organism: Erpornis zantholeuca; assembly: GCA_013400515.1. Classification (NCBI taxonomy): domain Eukaryota; kingdom Metazoa; phylum Chordata; class Aves; order Passeriformes; family Timaliidae; genus Erpornis; species Erpornis zantholeuca. The sequence goes on along the minus strand of VZTN01002208.1, from coordinate 260,628 downwards.
TGGAACACACAGGAGGCACTCACTGACACAGCCCAAGGTGGGAACACCTCGCTGTGATTTCGGAGTGACACAGAATGCACTGAATCTCGAGAAATCAAAGCGTAAGAAATACGAAATATCAGTAAGTATTCATTTCTTCTGCTTTTGTTCTCCTAAAGATTTCTGTCCCACAGTAAAGGGACACAGACCTTAAAAACAGTAATTCCTTGCAAATTTTAAAATGACTGAAAGAATTGATATCACACCACTGACCACCACAGCAATGCTTTCCCTCATGCCTATCACGGTGGATGTGCTAAAAAAAATTCCTGTTCAGAAATTACCTGGATGTCTTCAGCAGTCAACTGGGAGTACAACCTTTAAAGCAGAACATTTAGGTGATCAAATTTGTCTGTGACATTTCAATAGATATAAACCACATCCCAGGGACCTTTTAAGTGTGACAGCAAACTGAATAGATAAAATACAATTTAGAAGTCGCTTTTCATGACTATAAAAAAGAAACAAGATTCTTCTAAGATAAGAAAAGCAACCTCTAAAACCTTACTCTCATAGTAATTGGATGCTAGAACGACCCAGCAGTTGTGCCAGAGTACTTTCCTAGTGAATTACTGCTGGCCACACTTGGCTGTGATGCCAGCAGGGAACATCACACTACATCAGTGATGGACATGTGCTTTCTTCTTGTCCTTCAGGATGCAATATTAAGGCTGATTTTTAGAGTTCAAGTGATTTAAGGACTTGGGTGTGAAAAGAACTCTTCTCTTCTCATGCATAGAGGTGCAGAGACACCTGAACTATTCTTGTCACTGGGTTTTAAGAGCTGGGAGGCTGATGCAGAGTATTCCCACCATGGCTGCCTTTGTGTCCCCTCTGTATTCAGAACATTTCACTGCCCTGTGCAGGCTTCACTGGCCACCGACTTCCTGCCACAAATGCTTGCTCTGCACATTGCAACAGTCAGGATACTTCCTTGCAGTTATGCTTTGACATTGGTAGGGAGCACTGCAAGTTTGGGAAGAGTTCCTATCGTGACCAAGCATTAAGTCATGCTCATTAATTGTAGTGGAGCAAGTGCCAGTGTGCCTGAAAGCCCTGGGCATGTGTTTTGTAACAAAGGCATTCAGTCAGCTTGGTTAACTGAATGTCCTGCATGAAGTTCTGAATCACTGAATCATAGAACACAACCTCTTTTTGACCCTCTGCAACTAATCTTTGCACTGAGGGCTCAGGGAGCAGTGACAACACCTGATGGACCACCTGAACAATAATTTCAGAAGAAATACCTCTGCAGCTCTTAACATTAGAACCACAGTGTGATTGACTAGAGGAAGTAGATCTGAAGTTTAGTTGTGTAAAGATGATGGATTAAATAAGCTTAGTCATGAAAGCAAACATCCCTCAATCAGTTCATGTTCTAAACCCACTGACAGCAGCACAATAATACCACTCCTCGCTCCTGTTCTGCAAAAACTCAGGCATAATTTGTTTTATTGTACCTGATCCAAATTTCAACATCTGTATTTACATTCCCTCCTATTTCACAATATCAAGGAAGGACAATTTAAGCTGAATGCTGTACAGAATCTGACTGGCAAGGCTGACATGACTCCAGCTCTCTTTCCCAGCCCAGCTGTGTTTTCAAGAGGGGGAGAAGGAAGTGACTGTGACACAGAATCCCCTGAGCAGAGGTGCCACTTACTCGTGCTGTTCTGTCATCGTAGCCATCGTCGGACATTAGGAAGTCACAGACTCCTCTGGTGGGAATGCTGGTGTTTTCTGTAATCCACGTGTGCAGATAAACTTCTCCCAACACCCGTTTCATGTGTTCTCGTGTCAAGTGCATTTCTACGGCCTCAATCTGTGCCTGTATTTCAAGCAGCTTTTCTACCATTGGCTCGCGGCCACCAGTGTCACTTGACTGATGGAGAGAATCCTCTGCAGTGTCATCAATGTCCACACCTTTGCCTGTGTCCCCCAGGGTCTGCTTGTTGGCTTGTTTTGAAGTTCCTTCCTCTTGATCATCTTCAGTGCTGCCCATCCCAGGGGAATCCGATATCAAGATTTTGGCATCCTCGTGTGAAGGTTTCCACGTCACCTCTGAGGGGGCTTTCTGCATCGACTGGTACAAAATCCTCAAGAGAAAGAGCTTAAACCTCCAGAAGTAAGTGGAACCACAGCTCTCTATTTTTTTATCCAGTGCTTCCTGTAAGAACTGCGGAATGTGCTTATCCTTCAAGATTTTCCAGCGTACAAGATCCGTCAAGTCCACTTGCCGGAAAAGGTTCTGAACGGAAGATTCCAAGAGCTGAGCAGCTGCCTCCTCAAAAGTCTTGAGGGTGACAAACTGAACTTGGTAGTTTTTGTTGACAGGGTGCAGCCCGTTGGCCATGCCCTCGGTGGTGATGACCGCCAGGTACGCCCCACACGGGCTGACGGCGATTCCGTGAGTCCTGACGGAGCCAAACACCTCCGAGAGCTTTATCAGCTGGTGCTCAAACTTTAAAGCAACGTCTGTGAATATGGGGATGAGCTGCCTGACCTTGCCGTCACTGGAGCAGGTGTACACAGTGCCATTCTGCTTGTCCGCAGTCATGGAGACAATGGGCAAGGAGTGGAGCCCCGTCACGTGGGAATTGTGGACGTTCAGCCCCGCTTTGGATATCAACAGGAGGCACCAGAACACGTAAGGGCCTCTCGCAGCCACCACCAGGCTACAGCTGCATTTCTGGTAGGGGTGGTAGAGAGGGATACATTTGATGCTGTGCACGGGCAGCTGGTCCATCTCCTGCCACAAAACCACGGGCTGTCTCAGCGTGAAGTAGCCTTTGACCGCCTTGAGGTTGACGGGGATGATCTTCACCGGGCCGTAGGCGCTCCCCACGATCAGTCCGCTCATCTTCCGGTTGTTGTGCTCGTATTCCCACCAGGACAACACGCTGGGGGAGCTTATTCCCGACTCGATGGTATTGCAGGAAGTGATGGATTCCTTCCCCAGGAAGGGCAGCTGGAACTGCCAAACGGCGATGTTCCCGTTTTCGAAGAGCACCGCCAGGAGCACGCTGCCCACGTCCCGGCACTCGTTGTTGTGCTTGACCTGCTGGGTGGTGCAGATGCCCGACCACTCCATGCGCACCGGGGTCTGCATGCTGTGCCGCCGCTGGAACTCCGGGAAGTCTCCCAGCTCCCCGCAGGGAGTGTCAGCCTTGCACAGTTTGTAACTGGCCTCGAACAGGCGCTCGCCGTAGAGCTCGGTCAGGTCCACCAGCTGCACCCACTGCAGCCTGTTGAGGTTGGCGTGGATGGTCAAGCGGTTGTCCATGGTCAGGGCTGCCAGCAGGCATCTCCCGTTGGCGTCGCAGCCCAGAGGGGACCAGCTGGAATATTTGAACCCCCGCATGGGGGTCAAGGACTTCCCCTCGGGATTGAACACTCGGTCCAGCATAAACGTCTGGCTGACGGTTGGATCCACTGAGCTGGCGAACTTCTCCTTACATTCAGCCACCTCCTTCTTTGGGCCAACCTAAAAGAGAACAAAAAGAACCTTTAGAACAATTGTACAACTGTTTTTTTAGAAGTCTTTCCTGGAATTGATTCCCTTTTGAAACAGCGCATCCCCAGTCACAACCAACACTACACTGTTCCAGTGGTTAATTAATGTCACTCCTAAAGACTTCAGCTTCATTAATGCCCTGAATTTGCATAGGTTTGACTCTCAGCTGTTGAATTTTTGTCTGCTGAATCAAAGAGCCTGTTTTCATACTTCTGTTCTCTTAAAGATACCTGGCATGATATTTAAATTGTAAAGCATTCAATATTTCAACTCCACTCCATATTCTCAGCATCATTTTGGAAAATAAAGTCAGATTCACAACACCAAAAGTATTATTTAATAAGATATTCATCCACACCTGCCATCTTTGTAAAAGGTCAGGTATTCCCCAGAAGGCCACAGAAATCCCTGCTGCAAAAATCCTTCAGCTTAGGTAGCAAAACAAAGGAAGATTCCTACTTAAAATAGTATTGAAATAACTGTACTGGAGCTCAGGTGATTCTAAGAAAAACTGCAGAACTTTAGAATCCTTGGACATCACTGGGATATGGTTTTCTCTCCCTTATGCTTTTAAAATACATCAACACAAGACCCTGCACTAAGTTTGGGTAGGGCAGGGGCAGCCCCGGGGCAGCTCCCCAGGAGGGGGATCAGAATCCCGGGATGGGTCAGGCTGGAAGGGACCACAGGGGGGGAGACCCCAGACCCCCTCTGGATTCTGTTCCAGCACTCGGTCACTGCACAGGGAAGAAGTTCTTCCTCATGTTCAAGTGGAGCTGTGTGTCTAAGAGTTTAGGCCCCTTTCTCTTACCTTACTGCCCGGCACCATCGGGAAAAAACAGAGATTCATTAAAGCTGGAAAAGCCTCTGAGATCACCGAGTCCAACGCGTGACCGATCACCACCGTGTCACCCAGCCCAGAGCACCGAGTGCTACGTCCCGTTGTTCCCCGAACACCTCCAGGAACGGTGACTCCAAACCTCCCCGGGCAGCCCACTCCAAAGCCTCATCACCCTTCCTGCGAGGAAATTCCTCCTGATGTCCAACCTGAACCTCTCCTGGTCCCGTCTTCTTGCCACCCCCACTTAGGTATTTGCACACATTGAGAAGGCCGTGCCGGGCGCTCACCTTGAGCATGCAGGCGGCGCCGGGCGCGGGCACGGCGGTGCGGTGGATGACCATGTCCTGCCCGCCGCTGTGCACGTCGCTGAGCTGCTCCAGCACGGCGATGCTGCGGGCCGTGCTCACCGACACCCGGTGGTCCTCGGACCAAGCCAGCGGCTCCAGCCCGCTGGCACCGTGCTGCAGCCGCACCGCCGGCTCCC